>JAGFVP010000428.1:0-19019 GCA_021031095.1 Bathelium albidoporum
GTGGGGATGGGAAAGGAGAAGAAAGAGGAGGTGGAGAGTCCGAGGGAATATAAGAATAGGATGGCGAGGGAGGAAATGGAAGGGAAGAAGGGTGAGGGATGAGGTGAGAAGTGGGTTCGGATAGGTGATTGGTATGACGCCCGCGGATTTTCTCTACGCGAGATGTGCCTGATTTGACAGTCTAAGATGAGTCGTGGCGGAGGCGCGTAGAGCTCCAAAAAGGGTTCGTTCTGATTGGTACAAAATAAAAGCGTCCTAATACCAGGGGGTTGCTCCACGTGCAATGAGGTTTCGTTCACAATCCTCACCTGCAGATACCCCGATCGAGACGCTATAAGACATGGGATATTTTGATACATAACGGTGTAGTAAATACACAAAGGCCTCTAAAGTCGATGGTCGCCGCCTCGTCTAACATAGAGCGTGATCATCAGTGACCCGCAATAAGCCATCAACACGAATCAGAGTAGTTCCATAGACAACCGCGATCCTCATTACCTTACCCCAATCCCCAAACACACTTGACCAACAAAGATGCTTTCTGCACACAACGCTAGCGCCTCAAGAGGTCTTACCGCAACACAAGTACTTCCGAACATCCAACTCATTGCAACAAGCTGCTCTTTTTCCTGCCCAGACTAAATCGCGCCCCCTTGGGCTTCTCCGGCGTCTGGTTCGCTGACGGCGTTCCGCTGCTGGTTCCATCGCCCCCTTCCCCGGAGGTATCCAGCGCGTTGCTCACATCCCGAACTTCGCCCTTTTCCTTGTTGCTCGCCCAGAACTTGGGTTTTTGTCTCAGGCTGATACTACCATGCCGCAACCGCGTGAGACCGCCTGCCATGAGGCCGCCGTTTTCCTTGTGACCAGTAGTGGTTTTCTCATTCTCCTTGGCGACCTCTCTCGCGCTGGTTATCACCGGAGCTTTTTCTGTCGCAGCAGCAGCACTATCTTCGCCGCCGCTTATGGTGGTGCCGTCTGGTCGGCGCTTTGCCTCTTCAGCCGCGCTTGCCTTGCTGGCGGCGATTGCAGCTTTGATGCTTTCTTCCTCTTTCTTCCAGTTCTCGCGCCGTTGCAGCTCGAACTCCTTGAGTTTGGCCCGACGCTGCTTCTCCCTTTCCTTTTCGGCGGCTTTGCGCTCCTTTTCCTCGGCTTTGCGCTCTTTTCTGGTTTGTCCGTCGGCTTTTTTGTCGGTCTCGAGAATTGGTAGGTCAGGTTCGGTGGCTCGGACTGGTGGAATGGGTGGAAGCACGGGTGCTGTCGCGGCGTGGTCTAGACTGGCAAAGTGATTGGGCTCTTCTGATGTGGGTGTTGTGGCCGTGTATGCGTGGTGTAAACCGCTAGACGCATGGCCATTTTGGCCCATCATCCCAAGACCGTCGGCGGTTGTCGTGGCTTTGGTTGCTTCGGCGAGTCCCTCGGCTTCTTGCTCTTTTTGCATGGCCTCAAGCGTCGTTTCTTGATAGAATAACACGTAGGCACAGGCCATTGCTGACTCACCGCCGAAGAAGTTGCGCACGTATGCTCGGTCTACGGGCTCGACCATCTCGTCGTCAAACAGGAGCCAGCCCCTGTCTTCGGTTTTGATGATGGACACGTAGTGGCCGTGATAAGGCCCACCACCAATGTGTACAACCACTGCGTAGAGCTCGTAAAGCCGATCCGGGTCATCTGCATCGTCCGTGGTGTTGAACAGTCGCAGATGATATGGGAATACGACGCGATGAAAGAGCTTGTGTAGTCGATTGAAATCCTCGGTGTACTTGAAGCGCTTCAGATGTAATGCAAGAACACGAGGTAGTCGCTTAATCTTCATCCTCTTCTCAGCCTCTTGCAGTCCGCCGCAGTTGTCGCAGTGAAATTTGTTGCGTTCGCAAAGCATTTCCTCTTCCGAGAATTTGCGAAGGCACGAAGTTACCGATGAATGCTGCTCAAGGTCCACGGACAAGTCCAAGAAGGCCTCGTCGCGTTGAGAGAGGTTTTCACATGTCAGACATCGTGTTTCCGAAGTCAGGGTCCCTTCGAAAAGCTCATGCACCCAACTCGTATTCGTGATTGATGCTCGTTCTGTACTTGCCAGGCCCATGGCCGGATCAGAGTTTCCACTTGCCTCTATTTGCTTCGCCTTCTCCCGGGAGAACTGCTCCACATTTTCTACAACCTGGTTGAGCAGAAGATTCAGAAATTCGTGCGCATCTTGATGCATCGGTTGCCGGAACATTTCATTGTCTTTTCGTAATATTTCAAGAAACTTGTGCGGACTGACCACGCCGGTTCGTGACCGGTGAGCAATGATGGCTTCGAAAATATCTTTCAGTGATGCAAACAGCGAACTTGTCATGCCATAATTCTCGAAATTCTCGTAATCCATGCTCAGCACCGGTCCGGCTGCCAAAAGTTGCTTTTTCTTGTACTCGGGAGAGTCTTTATCCTCTGGTTTCCCCGGTTGTTGTTGGTTCGCAAGCGTGGTAGCTGGCTTTCGTGGCGACGATCCAGGAGACATTGCCGTTTGCGGTCCATTTGATCTGGTAGGCGAAAGGGTGTTGTCCGTAGGATTCGAGGTATTGGTGTTGAGTTTAGGGAGACCGCTTTGGGTACGGTTGAGGAGTTCATTCGGAGATCTTGACGGATAATTGATAACCTGTTCCCTAAAGGGCACGGAATAGTAGAGACATTGTATTATCGAATTCGCATAACTGTTAGGTTAGCAGTAGGTTTAGCACGAAGCTGAATTCCGTACCATGTGCTTCCAAACTGCTTACATGCTCTGTCAGTCTCTGCAACATTATAGCTGACGCAAAAACTCACGTTCTCGAAACCAAAGAACTTATCACTTCCATCGGCTCGAAGTGGGCCTGCATCGGCGAGGAGTTTTTCCAATGGCGAAGGTTGAGGAAGGTTAGGGTCTTTCTTGGTTGGTGCTGCTGTAGTAGAAGGGCTTGCGGGGCTCTGCAGAACAATCGAGGTTATTTATGAGGGTTCAAGAAATCGTTCAGGGATGTAGGAGTAGGAGACGCAGAAATTATCACTAACGCCAGTGCCTTTCAACCGCCCGAAAAACGAGGACATGCCGGGCGATGAGGCCTCAAAGGGGCCAGTCTTTTCGCTTTAATAGGTCCAATCCAAATCAGGTGTCTTCAGCCAGATTGCGAAAGGTCAATCGCCGCTGACTGCCAGACAATGCTTCAGTCTTCGTGACGGTATGAAGAAGCAAACATGCAGCATGCGGGGGGCGCGGGGGAAGACGCAAGTCGCGTGCTGGTGCGGGCCCGAACGACGCGATGGTGTCGGCGGCGAGAGACGGCGTGAAGGTGCAATGGTTTTCTGGTCATGCGATTCGGACTCGAGAGGAGCGGCTCGCAATTTGAGCCAAAGCAGCTGGCCGGTCGCCATCGCTGACGCCTGCAGGGAAGAGCTCTAGCGGCTCCACCCAGCGGGCAGGCGGAAATGTGGGGTCCAGCGGGTGCAGGGGTGTACTTGCCACGGCACGTGGTGTTCCAGGTCAGGGAAGGCCCATGTATCCCGCTCGCTATGCTTGCCTCCCTGGGAAGACCACCAAAGTTCACCAGCCCAAAGCAGGAATATCACAACATACCCTCATGACATGCTCTGTCTGAAGGTTGAATTTGTCCTGGATATAGTATCTGAAAAGACAACAGCCATCCACTATAGATACAGACTCCGACCCACCCAGACTATCATTCAAGATGTACACCAGAGATGTCGCCATCCCATTTCTACCTAATGTTCACTCGACACCTTTCCATTCGTTTAAGCCCCCTTACTGCCTCGAGAGGCGGCTGCCGTGGCGTCCAAGTGTGCTCTTAGCTGAGCACCTTGGTCGCCAAATTGGGGCTTGCTGTCGGTGAATTGCTTGCGGATCTTAGCCGCTTCCCGATCCCATTCCTCCGTCTTCCGCTTCCACTCATCCATCCACGAACTCGTCGTCTGCTTTCGTATTTCTGCCTGCTCCTGATATGGCTTCTTCTCTTCCGGCTTGGCTTGACGCCACATCTTCCCCAGTGCGATCCTGATCTGGTCTTTGGATGCTTTGCTCTCGGGCCCCTTGGAGCCAGTCCGCCTTTTCTCTTCGCATGCCGCTTTGCATTCCAACCATTTATCTTTAGTGTAGAGCAGAAATGGATTTGTGCCTTCCTTGATGGGTTTCAGAGGACGCTCTCCAAGCTGTTGAAAGATGGCCTCCAGAATCATCGCTTCAGGGTCCCCACGATCGATAGCACCGGATGAAGGTCCGGGTGGGGCAGGCACTGCGTCTGCAGTAGACTTCGGCTTAGACGCGGACGCGCTTGCAGACTCGAGTTTGTTGTACGTTGGGATGAGCGGATGAGGAATGGGGATGGGTCCCATCATCGCGTCGACAACCTCGGAGGCAGCGCGTAATCCAGAAAGATAAGCCCCGTGAACGGTGGCCGGATGAGTCCCGCACGTCGCCTCACCAGCAAAATGCAAGTTATCGACTGGCTTTGCCATCACATCATAATCTCCAGGTAGTCCCTCTGGGCCCACGTATGAATATGTACCTCTCGCCCATGGGTCTTTCTGCCATCTAGTCACAATGACCTCTGAAGGCGCCGGAACCGGATGAGGAGAACAGATCATCCTGAGTCGTGCGGTCACTTCGCGAACGAGTTGCGAATTGTCAGCCCTTTCGGTCTGGTGAGCCGCTTCACCAGCCATGAGGGCAATCAGTACTGGTCTACCACTGGTTTTGATGCAGTTCCAGAACAGGTAGAATCGTCCTCGCCCAGCTGAGTAGTCGCTTGGATCAAGACTGCCATCGGTTGCGCTTTGATTCAGCAGGCCAAACATATCTCGATCCTCATCCCAAAAGGCTGTTTCATAGACAAGCACAACCTGATTGAGCATTAGACCATTTTTAAGGGCCAGTAATGAAGACAATATGTACCTTGTTCAATAAGCCAAACCCCAGTCGCTCAATAACACCACTCTTCCACTCAGGTAGAGGTGGCGAAAACTTTATAGAATTTTCCTTGATAACCCCCAGAGGTGTGGTAAGAACGATTTGGTCTGCTTCGAACTTCTCCCCATTCGTGCAAATCACTTCGGCAAGGCCTTGATCTCCTGAGCTAGGTCCATAGTTGATTCCAACGACTTCGGTACCAAATCGTACGTCCAGCGGGTAGGGAAGTTGTTGAAGTGCCTTCGGTACTTGAATGTAGCCTCCAATGATTTGAGAATGCTCACCTTCAAACTCGTTTCCTGTGTCTTGATCCCATCCACTGAGACTGAGTTCATTTACATTGGCAGCATTCGAATATTCCAGATTGGCATGGTGCCAGTTCAGCAGACGCATGTCTTGAGGTGTGAGATCGATGATGCTCTGGTATTGTTTGATTGCCTCATCCATCGTAGCTCCCAAGGTGGGGTGGGTAGAGCTACTCACGAAATCATCAAGCTCCAGGGATCGATGGTTGGAAATCCCTTTCTTTGCCACCCATCCCATGGCTTTTGCTGCATCAGTGGCTGAATTTTTAGCGCCTGTACCAGACACCTGGTAAGCCTTTCCCGAAAGCTTTTCTAAACCACCGGGTACATGTTGCGAGGCTTTGTCTCGTTGAGCCATCTGATCATGGCTGGCTACCTTGGCTGCGTCGCTACGAGTATGTGTGCTGGGGCCCTTTCCATTTTTGTCACTGTGGTTGCTGCTAGGATCTCGACCGACAAGCATGAGATCGCGATCGCCTTCCAAGGTCTTTGTCGGGCTGGCCTTGTGACGATATGCGCAAAC
This sequence comes from Bathelium albidoporum, assembly GCA_021031095.1. NCBI lineage: Eukaryota > Fungi > Ascomycota > Dothideomycetes > Trypetheliales > Trypetheliaceae > Bathelium > Bathelium albidoporum. The sequence goes on from JAGFVP010000428.1 coordinate 5,768, forward strand.
CCGCTCCAGGACATCGTTATAAAGTTTTTGTATAGAATCATCCCGTTCTTTGTCGACCACACTTCCATCGCAGTCATAGAGGATGGAGTTGTCTCTCAATCCGTGATAGTGGAGACCAAGCTGCCCACGGATAATGGCATTAAGAGGGTTGCCGTATTCGAACCCAGTAATGATGTGCGCTCCCAACTCAGCTGTATTGCGAAGATCCCCGGGAAGGCTGCCTGTCACCTGAGTCCGCAGTGGATGAGAATAGACTCTTCCACCCAACCTCCGCCGTGCTTCGAGCACCACTATCTGAGGCGGTTTCCCGCCATGGTGTGAGTCTCGCCAGAAAGTTTCCATTTGCGCGAAAAGCCCTTGCAGGTGTCTTGCACAGCCCAGTCCCGACATCCCAGCTCCGATAATGACCACCTGTGGCCTGCGATAGCCTTTGGACTTTGTGCGAGGTATAGAGCTGGGTGCGGCCGCAATTTCCACACAGCCATAGTTGATATATCCGTTCCGTAGTAGCCATTGATATGCCACGATCGCAAGACCAAAATATCGTTCTTGTTTAGCACACCCAAGTGCTTCGTGTGTGGTGACTGATACAAGTGGGTTCCGAGTCCAAAGGCGGAGAATGCCGTTTCTGATATTCAGATACGTTGTCACCTGAACCGGATCAATATGATCTTTGAGTAGTCTATCCTCGCTAGGGTTGAGCGCAAAGGGATTCAATCTGGAGGCGTAGGCGGCCAGGGAACATTGTCGCGCATATTCTGCCCAAGAAAGGGTTTGTGGGATTGACGAATTGGGCTTCGGCTCTTTTTCAACACGTCGTTTAGAGCCTCGTATCTTCCCTCCATCAAGGCTTTTTGGTGAACTGGACGCAAAGGCATCTAAGGATTCAGGCGAGACCCCGAGAGGGGGAGTATTGGGCAGCTTCTTTGGCGAACTTAGCATGGATTTGATATACTGATTGTCAAGAATATCAAGGGGTTGTCCGTTTGATATGACCAGAGGCATCCCTTCCTTTGTGTACCCATTTGTTGCATTGCCGTTCGTATGTGGCGGCCTTTCGCACGGAAGCATTGGAGTCGAAGATATATTAGTGAGACTGGAAACAGGTGAGATACTCCTGCCTAGATTTGAACCTGCGACTTTTTCAGCCGTAGACTTATTGTCCACATCGGCTACGGATCGACGCCGTTTTCCCAGGATGGTGTATGGAACCATATTGACACCACTATCTTGAGACTTCTGAGTGTGAGCTGTATTCGAAAGGAACCCGGACGTTACATTGCTGGCATTGACACGAACATGGTCGACTTGAGGGCTTTGTCCATTGATAATCTGGAAGTTGGAATCAACAGAATGTTCATATCTTTCTGTGAAATTGGGCCTATGAAAACCAAACTTCGATATGGGATGGTCAAGAGCAGTCATATTTCCGGGTCGGTGGACTAAGCGGGGTGGACCAACGAGGGTCAAGCATACCGCCTGGTCGTGTCAATCATAAGAGACACAAATCTTTGATGAAAGGACGCTGTGAATTCATTGAATGCATTGAGTATGTAAGAGGCTATGAAAAGGGCCAATACGCAATGCGTGGCAGAGTATCCGAGAGGGAGATCAAGGGGCTTCGGACGGCGTTTGGTCAAGACTCGGGTCCACGAAACCGATGGAAATTCCTGCTTATTCCCACCTCATCTGATCCAATATCAGCGAATCCTACCTACCTTCCCTTTAGAGGAACCAAAGTCGCCTCGAAAACTGTGGGAAACTTTGCAGGCTCAAAGAGCAGGACTGCTTTGGCTTTACTTAGTGATGAACGCTTCCATAATACTGGGGTGCTGATAATTGAACAGATTGTCCAGATACACAACGTCATGGAGAAAGAGGCCAAGGATAATATCGATAGGGCAAGGCTTAGCTTCGATACTCTATCCATGCTCTACGGTCGTGGTTAGCGATAAAGTGAACGAGTTTTGGTATTCTCGATTATATGGAGCAAGCTCAACTATTCGCCGCGAAACCTCTCACCCCATCACCTCACGATTCAAGCACATCCAATACGCGATGAATTAAAATGTTCTATCCATTGAAACACTGTGTCCGGTTACGATGGAACAGCTTCGTCAAGATGGTCCCCTTTACCCTTACATCTATTCCCACGCTTCTCTTTACTATATGCGGTTATGGACACACGGCTGAGGGTGGGTTTGGATACACATCACACGTCGAGTCTAATTATGCAGTCTATCAATACCAGTGCTTATTCGCGGTATTCATAGTAACTACGGATGTGGGTGTACATAGTGCAAATGCTTGAGCGAAGGCGCACATTATGCTTTGCTTTGATGAATAGCTCACAATGCCTGGCAACGAATGGAGCAACAATGCCATAGACTGAAATTATGCATGAAGAATTTTTCTGTCTCTTGATAGCATAGGTAGATCATCTAGAATTCATCGGTACTATCAGAACGCATTACCTTATCTGTAGTGCATTCTCAACGCAGTCGTAGGAATGCTGTCTCTAGCGTGAAGCTCCAAGAATACCTTTGAATAAGGCTCCTGATCCTGATCCTGTGCTGCAGAATAGGCCTTCTACGTCATTGAAAACCTGTCTCTGTAGTCTCCTGGTCGCCGTAAACCATTCCATCGCTTGTCCGCTTTTCTACCGCAAATACTTTACCTTTAGTGTTTGACGACGATGACTCAACCCCGCAAATATGAAGGCATTGCCGACGATCTCGTATGCATTTTTAACCTTTGTTGACATCAAAGCTGCTAACAGATTCTTCTACAGGATACAGCGCCAGACATCTATGAGACTCCCGACCTGACCGACGATGTCTCCACGCTGCCCGTATGGTTAAGCCCAATTTCTCTCTATCAGTCAAAACTGAATTGAAAGCAGGCATCTTCTGTTCCAAGACCGTCCTCGGCTGGATCGTCCTACGAAGATGCTTCTGAGGGAGAACTCGTTTCTGGCATTAGCAGAACGCGTTTACGACCCAACAAAGCTCGCGAGCAATTTTACTCCAATACTGTAGATGCTCGTGAAGTCGACTTTTCGGATCGCGTTAGCAGCAAACGGAAATCATATCGAACATCACATCGACAAAGACGAAAAGGCGGTACCGAGAACGAGGATGACGGCCTTAGTGACGAGGACGAAAGCTTGGAACAAAAGCTGGCTCGGTTACGTCAAGAAGTAGAAGAAGTCAAAGCAGAATATGATAAAAGATCGAATGAGCTCCCCAAGGACGCTGCCCAAGATGCTGGTGTAACTGCTGCGGACGGAGTGTCCAATGCAGCTCAACTCAGTCGCACACTCGACGAACTTAACAGCAAACACCGCAGCAAGACGCGAGCAGCCATATCACATAGGCAGCGACAAGATCGTGACTCTGATGCTGCAACGGTCACAGATCGAGAAAGCAAAGGCGCTGCTCCAACCGGACATACCAAATTCACGGTCGAGTACGCGCCAAATTACGAAGAAACCCATGCTCTAGCAAAAGCAGCAGACCTCGATTCCCGACTAGCTCTACTCGAAAAACGCATTGGCCGAGACTCCTCCAGTATTCCCAGAACCACAACGCCAACCCTCCCCCAGCCAATTCTCCCAGCCCTCCAAAACCTCGAACAGCAGCTCACGGCCCTATCCACCACAACGCCCTCCTCGCTCGACGCTGTCAGCCGCCAGATCCACGACGCCCTCCAAGAAGCCGAGCGGCTCGAGGAGCTCCGCAAGCAAGCTCGTGCGACACAACAAGAATCGGCGCGTCAGGGAGGCGCCGCCAGAACTACACAATTGGGCGCTGGGCAGCAGTCAGACCCGGCGAACGAGAGCGAGCAGGGCGCGAAGATCAATGCATTGTTCGGCACGCTGCCCACCATCGAGAACCTCGCGCCGCTGTTACCATCCGTTCTGGACCGTCTGCGCACGCTGCGAGCGGTGCATACGAATGCGGCACGCGCGAGCGAGAGTTTGGATGCGGTGGAGGCACGGCAGCAGGAGATGGCGGAAGAGATTAAGAGGTGGAGAGAGGGATTGGAGAAGTTGGAGAAGAGTATGAACGGTGCGGAGGAGGTGAGGGAGGGCAATTTGAAAATGGTAGAGGGATGGGTGAAGGATCTAGAGGAGAGGATGAAGCGGATGGAGTAGTAATGTCATCGTCGGGAGGGGCACGAAGTTTGCTTCTATTGAAGGGCGCGGCTTGAGATACCCTTGTTAGGATAGGCCTGCGTATCAAATAACCATGACTTTTCCTGCCTCCAAGTCGATTTTAATATAGGTATATCCGCCACTTAGCTAAGTGCCTGAACCTGAAGTCTGGCAGCAGACTCAACTGCATCTCTCAACATCTTTCAATCCGGACCCTTCATGAGAGGGGTTTCTCGTCATTCAGTGGCAGAACCGATCTAAGTGTTTGCCTTGGTGTACACCTCCAACACTCCGTCTCAAGCCAGGACGTTGGTTACTCAGTAAATGCTTCCAGTCGAACAAATTTGGTACGACTCGCACAGGGGGTATCTCAGAGCGATTATGTAGCATGTTCATCCCAGAACCAGCAGGTACGCTATAATCAACGTGTTTGCTACGATAAGCGGTACTGTATCATGGAAGTTAATTTCGCAAAATTTTACGCTTTCTTTTAAAAGTCCACTCACTTCTTGTAACCGTCCGTACTGCAGATATCAGATTGATAACTCGTGCCTTGACACTGGTCGTATCCTGCTGACCGCCAAATCCTGGGTCCTGAGATGCGGTACTAGCCCAGCCAACTTGCGCCTGGTCAATGAAAGTGTAGATTTTAGGGGGTTGAGTAACGTAGCATACTTCGAGCTAGGAAGCGATCTTCTGAGAGAATAGCAACAGCATTCAAGAGGAGGACCGAAACTGGATGTGACTATGAGCGTCGTATTCAAGTCGAGATATTGGAGGACAGACCATAGATCAAACTTCCTAAACCGAAGAACATCTTGACTGCTTAGAAGACTTCCCAATATTGTGAGGTCTGTGCCGTCGACTGTCGTTGAGCCGTAGAAAAAACAAAACGGGATCTGCTTTCTTGGGTTTGCTGGCTGAAGCGTTAATACACGTCGCGTCAACTCTATCGTCGGACCCTGGAGAAATGCGGTGATAATAAATGGTAAAGGACTAGAGCGCCAAACCCCAACTTAAACTATCAGGTTGTTGCACAATCGCCTCAGCAAATGTATTACATGCTATGTGAATCTATTCATTGAACTTCGAAGACACATACTCAACAGATATGATTTGTTGACGACATGCATAAAATTTCTCCGACGGGTATGGCCATCTGCTTCAATATGACAGAGTACGGCTCACACTTGGCTACATAGGCCTTTTGATCTCTTTGTCAATTCCGTCGATCATTTTGCTTCATCTCATTTGCTCTCCTTATACAAAAATCGAAGAATCTTTCAGTATCCAAGCAACCCACGACATCATCGCTTACGGCATTCCAAGAATAAATGGCACAGAAGTTTTGGGTCACTACGATCATGTCATCTATCCCGGAAACCACCCTGTTCCTCGATCATTTGTAGGACCAGTCGTCCTCGCAGGCTTGTCGAAACCCTTCATCCCTTTCCTCACCAATGGACTACAACTTCAAACAGTAGTAAGAGGCGTGTTGGGCCTTTTCAACGCCCTCTCTCTCCTCTCCATGCGCCGAGCCGTCAGCACCGCCTATGGCACAACCGCCAGCACCTTCTACGTCCTCTTCCAGATCTCCCAGTTCCACGTCATGTACTATGCTTCCCGCCCGCTCCCCAATATGTTTGCCTTCGGCCTCAGCACCCTCGCGCAGAGCCAACTCCTCCTCTTCAAATCCACCAACGCCAAATCCCCGCGCTCCGGCCGTCGCCTGCGCCTCGCCCTGTATCTCCTCACCATCGCCGGCGTCGTACTCCGCTCCGAGCTCGCCCTGCTCCTCTTCGCCGAAGTCGCCCATCTCCTCCTCGTTCGCCCCAGCCGCCGCCAACCCATAGCTATCCTTGTGAACGAGATCTTCCCCGCGGGCGCCTGCGGCGCGCTCATCGGGCTCGCGCTGACCGTCCCGCTGGACTCGCACCTGTGGCGCGACTGGCCGCTCTGGCCCGAGTTCGCGGCGTTCTGGTTCAACACGGTGCAGGGCAAGTCTGCCGACTGGGGCACCTCGCCCTGGCACTTCTACTTGACCTCCGCACTGCCGCGCCTGCTGCTCAACCCGCTGACCTGGACGCTATGTATCCCCACCGCGCTCGCCAGCCCAGCCACGCGGCGCACGAGCACTGCCGTTGTCGCGCCCAGCTTCGCCTTCGTCGCGCTTTACAGCCTCCTGCCGCACAAGGAGACCCGCTTCGTCATCTACGTCGTGCCGAGCCTGACCGCCGTCGCCAGCAGCGGCGCCGCGTGGATCGTCGCGCGCCGCGCCAAGGCCCGCGCGTACGCTGCGCTCAGCGCGCTGCTGTGCCTCTCCATCCCCGCCAGCGTCGTTGTCTCCGCTGCGCTGCTTGCTCTTTCATCGCTCAACTACCCGGGCGGCGTCGCCCTCACGCGTCTGCATGCCCTCGCTGGCCCCGCTACTGCTGCTCTTGGTGGCGCTACCCACCTCGACCCGGTCTCTTCCGGCGTCGTGCCGCAGCAGCCGCGCGAGATTGCGGTGCATATCGACACGCTCGCGTTCCACACGGGCGCGACGCGCTTCCTGGAGCAGCCGCCGTCGGACTCAGCGTTGGCGTCGTCGCTGCTGCTCCGAGGAAGCGAGGGCCGAGGAGGGGGCGGTGAAGAAGCGATCCGCTGGAGCTACGACAAGACGGACGAAAAGTTCTACCCGGACACGCTGCGGAGTGTTGCGTTCTGGGACCGGTTCGAGTGGGCGCTGGTGGAGGAGCCGGCGCGGGCGATTGGAGCGTGGGAGGTGGTGGAGACGGTATATGGGTATGCGGGCGTGCGGACTCTGGGATCCGGAGAGGAGTTGGCTTTTGAGGAGGATGGGGTGGGAGTTTTGGTGCAGAGGGGATTGGGAGAGGGAAAGCTTGGGAGCTGGCTATGGAGAGGGTGGAAGGGAGTGGAGAGGGTGGGGAGGAGAGTGCTGGGTGGGAGGTGGATTGGAATAAGGATGGAGCCGAAGATACGGGTTTTGAGGAGGTTGAGAGGAGTGACGTGAAAATCGTATTGTACATGATTTAGCTATAGAACGAAAAAGCTGGCCCAACTTGTAGAGGTCTAATAGTACATTTATGGCTTAAAGCGATGAATGCCATCTTGCATACCCTCGCTACGAGTCAAGCGCCGTTCATGCCTCTCAAATTATGCTTTTATTACTGCCCAGAGAAAGGGTTTTGGTTTGCCCGTGTACTTTTGTTCTCAGGTCATTATCCCTCCTTAACTTCTTCTCTGATCATTTCTATCAAATCGTATCGCTATCAGTATTACCCTCATTACCTAGCTCGTCTCTTCCGTCCAGCACGGCATCAAGCCGCCAAAGAGAAGTCTTCATCGGCGTCGTCGTCCGACGCGGGCGGCTCCAACTCAGGATGTGTAGCTACCGTGTCCTCCTCCATCGCCTGATCCTGTTCTTCATCAGTGTCCAGATTGTAGTTGACCTGCTTACCGGTCAACCGATCGCTTCTACGCCTGGGAACAGCCGGGTTTGCAGACTTTTGGATAAACCCGGACTTGACTTTGGACAGAAGCGGTGGCTCGGCTTTATCAGAACGTTGACGCCCAGAACGAGAACCACTGGCCCCAGACACGCTAGCTTGGTCTCGTTGTGGGAGGAGTTCATCTTCTTCCTCGTAATAGCTTAAATTCTCACCGCAGGGAGCTGGGCATAGTTTCAAAGTCGGCACATAAGACTTGGGCTGGCTGTTTTGCCGCGGCTTCTGTCCGTCCAGACTATCCAAGTAACTTTGCCGTAGCTGGAGGAGATTTCTAGCTGTGGATCCACCGATTGGCTTTGTGGTCGCATTAATCGGTGGGTTAGCTGAATCAGGGTGAGAGTGAGTAGCTTGGGAAAGATACTGTGATGGATGTGCTGAAAATAGGGCCCTTGGAGTTTGCTGCAGCATGGGCAATGCTGGGAATTGTATGCGTGCTTGAACTTCATTGTCAGGTACCTCGTCACGATGCCCGGCCGCACTGCTCAAAAACTTGTGGTTAGCACCCCTAGAGAGAGCATGGCCAGGAAGCAATCACTCACGGTGATGCCATTAGCCTCCGTAAGTTTTCTGGAGTCGGTAGCACATTGGCCAGTTGCGCCATCTGTTCAAGGGACTGTCGACCCTCTTTCGCATGCAGCTCCATCTGCTCTTGGAGTTCTGTCACTTGCATGGCCAACCATTCCCATTCGGAGCCTTGCCGAAAGTCGATGCCAGACATGTTGGCTGTCTGTTTGTGAGCCCAGTAGCGCTTGTTCAGGTGGTCCCGATTGATCCTTGCTCTTGCCCACAAACCATTCATACGACGGACGTGAAGCTGCAATTGGCGGATGCGTATGTCAATGCTGAAGCGACATTGCGGCTCGCCGCACGCGATATTTTGATCAATGCGCTCCACCTCCACGTCAGGACAGGAAAGGTCGGTAAATGGGCTTGTGTTGAGAGGGCATTTTGCCTCGAACCTCTTAACGCAGCCGCAGATGAAAGGAAAAAAGGTATACAAGCACATTGGGGATGATTTAACCAGAGAGTGTGCGAGAGACTATAACAAAAAGAGATCTCGAGGATCAGCAGAAGATGGAACATCTGATCAGCCTCTAGAGGTGAAATCGAATCAACCGTGACGGGAGTGTGAGAGGTGAGCCAGCTGCGCCTTCACCTCCAGATCACGCGAGCAATCTCTTACTTTAGGGTTCATCTTAAAAATGTGTTGAAGGGACGCAAAGTGAAATTTCGACCCGCCTGCGACTGCCTCCGACAACAGAGTGGGTGATGCACGTTTGAGGCGCGGCTGCTTGAAGAAGTGAGCTAGGTGTACAAACACCCCAACTAGGAAACTGACTGATTGTGATATAGAAAAGCATTTGGGAGAACAGACAGGATGTCGGCTAGAAAAGCCTCTCAGACAAGGGTCTAAAATCAAAGCGTCTTGCTGTAACCTGGTCTGTACTTGGTAGCCCGAGTTTTACTCTGCATTGTTGGACGGCCGTTCTATCCAGCGTCTTTTGATCTTTCTTTTACTTAGTAGGCAGTCCCGAATGAAAGAAAGATGCTGTTTCGAGCCAAACAACCAACCAACCAACAAGGTGCCTGTTTATCTACCATGCCTACCAACACGGCCATGAGTCAAAGTGCAAAGCAGTACATGGCAAATCGTGGAAGGACGGACATTGACAGAATCCTGCACGCGGCTAAATCGATGGCAGTATTATGCGTCGGAGGCCAAACATGGTCCGACCGCCGATGAGGTTTCACTTCCTGGTGCTGATCCATACGCAAGAAACCACTGTAATTAATCACTGGTCGAACGAATGAAGGTGACCAGCAAGGCCTGTGATACTTTGTTTAATGTTATCCTGTGATAGAAGCGTATACCGGTAAGAATGCGAAGTTCTAGAGGACTAATCACCTACCTCCTATACCTGATTGGGGGAGGCTGCCAGCTGACGGCGGCACGCCGGCAGCTCGATGACCGACCGCTCACGCCGTTCTACCTAGTCGCATCAGCTACTTAGGGCGTTGTCGACACAGCGCCGATGGGCCCAGATGAGACAAACCGACGCCAGGATCGCGGCAGCTCCTGTTCTGACTGGCTGGCGTGGCAACGGTGATGAATGGATTGCCAAACAGCATCGGCACTCGGCACCTATTCTGCAGCAATAACTAGTACCGACATCGAGAAAATGCGATCCATAATGGACATGCAGCTTCTCCCGCTCCGCCAGTCTGTGCCCCCTTGCGGCCATAAAGCCCGTCCCGTCTGCCTCTGCCTGGAGTTCGTCTCTCTTTTCCCCATCTCGTCGCGGTTGGTTGCAGCATGTCTGATCACCAGAAGACTCTCGACGACGTCCAGAGGGCCGAGGCGGAGGCAGAGGCTGGCCCTGGAGCACAGGCCAGCCAGGCGCCACCCAAGAACGTCACCAATATCGATGCGGACGATATTCCCGAAAATTCAAAAAACGACACGAATCAAGCGCACGTGAATTTCAATGACAATAGCGATAGCAATGGAGAGAACGAAAGCCCAGCCGCGGAAAAGGCTGCTGCAGCGCCAGAAAAGACACGGAGCAAGGCACAAATTGCCTTGATCATGAGTGCTTTAGGTGTCAGTACATTTGCCCAGCCCTCCTCTACAGGAGGAGTAGTAACAGTTGTTGTTGTTGTTGTTGTTCTTGTGCTAACAAGATGCTAGATGGCTGTGTTTTTGGCTGCGATCGACGTGACCATCATTACCACCGCACTACCTACCATATCCGGCCATTTTGGTTCTGCTTCAGGATATACCTGGATCGGCTCAGCCTATCTCCTCGCCAACTCAGCCACTACCCCGATATGGGGTAAAGTCAGTGATGTCTTTGGCCGAAAGCCTGTCCTTTTGCTGGCCAATATCGTCTTCTTCGTCGGCTCGTTGGTCGCCGCATTGTCGAACAGTATTGGCATGCTTATCGCCGCTCGTGCCGTCCAAGGTGCAGGTGGTGGTGGCCTTGTCACGCTCGTCAACATCTGTATCAGCGATCTATTCAGCATGCGCAGTCGCGGCGCCTATTTTGGCATTATTGGCATGGTTTGGGCCTTGGCCAGCGCCATTGGCCCACTTCTCGGTGGCGCATTTACGGAAAAAGTGTCATGGCGATGGTGTTTCTACATTAACTGTATGTATGTGCATCGTTCGCTGCTCTCACAAGCTGACATATGTAGTGCCGCTGGATGGTGCGGCTTTTCTTATCATCCTTATTTTCCTCGATCTCAAGACCCCCAGAACCCCATTTTGGGAAGGCATGAAATCGCTCGATTGGCTGGGCTCGGTCACCGTTATTGGCGGTACGCTCATGTTCCTATTTGGTCTTGAATATGGAGGTGTTAGCTATCCTTGGGATTCCGCCATTGTTATCTGCCTCATCGTATTTGGCGTGGTGACCTGGGGCCTTTTCGTCCTCAACGAATGGAAACTTGCCTACTACCCCGTCATGCCGCTCGGACTCTTCAAATATCGATCCAATCTCGCTTCACTAGGCACCTGCTTCATCCACGGCTACGTTTTCATCTCAGGATCGTACTATCTACCACTCTACTTCCAAGCCGTGCGCGGTGCAACCCCCATCCTTTCTGGCGTCTACACCCTCGCCCTCGCCCTTTCCCTCTCCTTCACCTCCGCCTTCACCGGCATCTTCATCCGCAAGACGGGCCTCTACCGCCCGCCCATCTGGTTCGGCATGACCTTCCTAACCCTCGGCTTCGGCCTGTTCATCAACTTCGACGCCACCTCCAACTGGGCCAAGATCATCCTGTACCAGATCATCGCGGGCCTGGGCATCGGGCCCAACTTCCAGGCGCCCCTGATCGCGCTGCAGACGCTCGTCAAGCCGGCCGACATCGCGACGGCGACGGCCACCTTCGGCTTCACCCGCCAGCTTGCGACGAGCATCAGCGTCGTCATCGGCCAGGTCGTCTTCCAGAACCAGATGGTCAAGAAGGGCCCGCAGCTGACGGCTGTCTTGGGCGCCAAGACGGCGCAGCAGCTGGGTGGCGGCAACGCGGGCGCCAATGTGGGCCTCGTCAATTCCCTGCCGCCTGTGCAGCGGACGGCGGCGCGCGACGCGTTTGCCGAGTCGTTGCAGCCGATGTGGATCATGTACGCGGTGTTTGCGGGCGTCGGACTGCTCATCAGTCTGCTCATCGGCAAGCAAAGTCTGAGTAGCGAGCACGCGGAGAATAAGACGGGATTGGAAGCGCAGAAAGAGGCGAGGCGGGAACGGCTGGAGGAAAGGGAAGCACGCAGACAAAGCAAGCGCGAGAGCATGGGAGCCAGACCCGCCAGTATAGGAACACGGCCCCAGATGGCCGAAGATGTTGAGAAAGGGGAAGGACCTACGGGGAACGGTGAGGTGACAAAAGGAGGACATTCTGGAAAACACGGATAGAAAAAGACTTTCGCAAGTATCAGCATTGCAAGTAGATTTCCCTCCAGCGATACCCACCATCAGGCTGTATATTAGAGCATTTACAGAACTGAATAGAGAAAAGCCCTCTGTCGTCTGTGCATCAAGTTTTAGAAAAATCGTGAATCATTCATTGGTTTCGACCACACATCTTCATAACTATGGGTATCAGAACTTGGAATGTTATATAATGCTCTGCATGGTGGAATGAAATGTGCAGGTGCTATGCAAAATGCCGTCCATTCCCACCCCAGAATTATGGCTGGAATCCCCAGCCCATGTGTTTTGCTATACTTCCACGCTTGTCGTTAGATTTCATGTCAGGCCCGCTATCCGCGTTGGCGTAGGATTTCTAGTAGAGCCCCGTATCAGTGATAGGGGAGATGCTGTTGAAGAGGAAAAGGGCCTGCGCACCTGTGAGGAATTCCTCACTGCTCGACACGAACACACAGTCTCGTCAGCCAAAGCTCAGTGGTAGTTTATGCAAATTGCTCAATCGCCAGGAACCAAACCCAAAAATAGAAAAAAGAAGGGAAGGGGGAGAATGGGGCAAACTCACAAGCTCAACGTAATATACCCATCCCGATCATCATCATACTTCTTAAACACATCCGTCATCCTCTTCAAACTAATACACGCCTGCACAAACAAATCAAAGCTCAACCCCCTCCCGCCTTCCCGCTCATACGTCCCATACAATAACTTCACAAACCCGGGACTCAGCCTATACCCAAACGCCACCAACGCATCCCCAAACTCCCCCAACGAAATCCGCCCGCTGCGATCCGCATCAAACCGATCAAACAACCCCCGCCACGCGCCCAAGAACCCCCACAACCCGCAGAACTCGTCAAAGTCGATCGTCCCGCTGCGATCGACGTCGAACATGCGGATCATCATGCGCACCGTGTGCGCGTCGAACGCGCTCCAGTCGCCGTTCACCAGCGCGGCGCGCAGCTCCGACTCGCTCAGCTGGCCCGACCGGTCCTTGTCGACCTGGCAGAACAGCGGCCACAGCGCATCGCGGTCCGAGCCCGTCTTGGGCGGCGGCGCGGGCGTCGTTGTCGGGGGGCGGTAGGAGACGGGCGGGCGGTTGCTGCGGTAGGGGTCGGGGCGTGGGCCGCGTCCGTCGTCGGCGGGGGGGGGGGGGG
>JAGFVP010000429.1:0-18301 GCA_021031095.1 Bathelium albidoporum
CGTCCCTTCCAGCCGCCCCCACCCCACCCTCACCAAGCCCACCCCCAGCGGAGGGCTCGCCATCGCCGCGCAGGCCCTGCAGCATCGACGCCGCCCGCTCCGCAATCTGGTCGCCGCCGCTCGCATCATCCGATCCGCCCGCGCCCTCGCGAGCAGCGCTGCTACTATCCGCCGTCCCCGGCCGATCGCCGGAGCCAATCCCTCCACTACCTTCCTCGGACTCCGTCGTCGCACCGCCGCTCAGCGGACTAAGCAAGCCGCCCGCGCCGTCATCGCCGTCAAGCCCCGACGCACCAACACCAGCGCCACCGGCAGCGGTAGTGGCGTGAGCATTTGCAGCCGCAGTAGCGAGCTCCGGCATAGTTTGCCCACTGGCGATGCGGACCTGGTGGCGGTCCTTGAGGCGGGCGCGGCGGCGCCGGTCGCGTTGGTCGCGCGCTTGCGGGGCGGCGGCGCGGAGTTTGGAGAGGAGGTCGTCCATGGCGCCGGTGGTAGTGGGAGAGAGGGGGTTGGTGGGGTCGCCGCCGGGCCCGGCGGTGGCGGAGGCGGCTTGGTTGGCGTTGGCGATGTTGATTTGTTTGCGCTTCATCGAGGCTTCGTTGCGGCGTCTGGTTTCTTCGAGGACGAGGTTCTTTTCTTTGGATTTCTAGGTGGGGAGAGGCGTTAGTAAAGAGGAATGGAAGGGGTCAGGAAGGGAAAATGTGCTTGGCCACATACCTTCCATTCCGCAACGAAGTTGGCTAGCTTGGCGAAGAAATCCCGTCGTGCATTCTCGTCAGTAGAATCCTCGCCATAAAAGACCATAATGTCATCAAACGTCTTTGACATCTCGTCGAGGTAGAGCTGCATTTGGTCTGCCTTCCTCCGCGCCTCCTTCATGCTCCTCTGCACGACCAAGCTGACCCGGTCTTCAGGATGGAACCTCTTGGGATCGCTGAGATTACCCGAATCCAAGGAGCTTTGCACATTCTTAATGTTGTCAATGTACTTCTTGGCGTCGAGTTGCAGCTGTTCGATACTAATCTTCTGCGCCGCGATGACGCCACCGATTTCATCAACGAACCCTTCGTATTCGGGGTATTGCGTCCGAACGATACGCTCGATGATGTCCATGAACGTGGACTCATTCTTGTCATCTTTGACCATGCCAAGACGAGAGAGGGAGCTGAGCTTGAAGCCGTTGGCTTGCTTATTGGTATCGTTCATGTAGTTGCCGATATCGAGAATAAGACCAAACACGTTGATTAGCGTAACGGAGTCTCGTAAGGACTCCGATACGTTGACGACCTCTCTCAGCCCTTTGGAAAGTTCGTCGTACTCGGACTCGTAGGATTTGGTCAAGGCAAGCGCCCGTATACGAGCTTTCCAGTAATGATGCAACTCAAATGCCGTGAACAAGTACACTTGGTCGTATCTGGTCAACTCTGACGGGTCTTGCTCACGAGCACTCTTTGTGGCATCGGGTCCAGTCCAGTCTTTGCTATAGGGGGCGAGGAGCTTCGACACATTCTCAGGGATGGTGCATAGATCGTCAATGCCCAGAAAGTCCATCACTACTGGGTTGTCCATAATTTCCTTGTCACAGTGGATGATCATCCGGACGACTTCTTCTACAGGCTGCTGAGAGACCTTTGCAAGAGAAATCTCGAATTTTCGAATGAGATCTCCGGAAATGAGTTGCTTCTTATCGCTCTTTTTCGCACCAGCTCCCTTACCGATTTGCTTGATCTCCTTGGCGGAGAACAGCTTCTCGACTTCATCCAGGATACCCTTTCTAGCCAGTTCCTTATATTTCTCTTCCTTGATCTCCAACGTTGACGCATGATCGGCCCAGATCGTGACCTGCGGTTCATCAACTTTCTCCCAATGAAGAGCTTTGAGTTTCTTCTTTGGTCGGGCGACGCCAAGTCCAATACTTGATGTCGGGGTTGCGAATGCTTGCTTGGGCAAGAAGCCGCCAGCCTTAGGTCCTGGGAGGGGCGGAGCGCCTGGAGCGTTAGAACTGAATGCTGGAGAAGTTGGAGACGTGAGATTGCTGCCAGGCGGAGGAGGAGGTGGTGGTGGTGGTGGCGCGCCGCTTTGGAAACCTGGCATGCTTGGCGACATTGGGCCACCAGGAGGTGGAGGTGGCGGCGGTGGAGGAGGTGCTGCACCGGAAAACCCGGGCATCGGAGGAGGAGGTGGTGGGAGAGCGCCAGAGAAGCCAGGCATTGGAGGTGGTGGAGGAGGCGCAGGGCCATCGAAGCCATGCTCTTCACCAGGTGTCTTCGGCGAGTCTGATTCCAGGCTGGGATGGGTGGTGCCTGTTGTAACGCCATCCCCTTCGTCGTCACTCGCATCGTATCGTTTGACTTTGGAGACCATTTCGTTGAGGTAGCCATTGGCACCCTGTGGCGTCAGCTTTGGTCTCTTCATCTCCACTATGCGAGGCTTCTCGTAGATAGCATCGTTTTCCTCTTCCATCTCGTCCGGCGATCCAGCTGCTGTCCGCCCAGGTCGACCAGGAACTGTGCTCTTCGCTCGTGAAACAGTACCCAAGAAGCCGTCTTGAATGTTGTTTTCTATGTCTTGCTCGACTTGCCTTTCCTGGCCACCTTCCATGATCTCCCTCAGCTCTCGGAGCTTGTCTGAGGGATTGACCTTCTGCCACACTTTACCTTCAAGCTTGGCTTGCGTCTTTGCACGCTGTAATTGCATCTCTAGCCGGTCCATGAGACGTTCGCGGTCTAGAATACCTTGCATTTGGGCCGGATCAGCTGCTGCCAGACCGTTCTTACCTCCCTTCTTGGCATTCGACGCTGCAAAGTCTTGGGCATCACGCAGCATGAGGTAGAGCTCTCTTGTCTCAAGCTCATTCCGTTGTAGGTCTTGAGCACGCATCCTCTGGGATTCTGCAAGTTCGGCCTTTAACGCTTCATTCTGTCGCTGAACGAGACTGATAACGTTCTGTTGCTCTTCGACTTGCTTCTGTAATTTTCTTACAAGTCCTTCAGCACCAAGCTCAACTTGCGCTTTCATCTCATCACGTTCAGCGATAGCAGAATCTGCAATCTGTCTCGCCTCTAGGGTCTCGTCCCGTAACTGCCTCGCCTCGGAGTCAGTGTATAGCTTGTCCAGGAGGTTTTGAACCGTGAAGTTAAGACTTTGCTTGAGATCCATATCTGGCAACCTTCGGTCCATGGCAACGTAGCTTAACATAGCATCAACAAGTTGAAACATGCGCAAGCGGTCTTCGCCTTCATTATCCCGGATGAGCAAAAGGTGCTGCATTGCGGATAGGAAATAATCCGCTGAACGAGTCCCCTGTACTTTAGATACGATGGCATCGGTGATCTGGACGGGATCGTTCAGGTCTTTGACTTCGCCATCTACGCTATCGATCATGCTGTTGTTCTCCCGTTCTAGCAGATCTTCGTAGTCGATGGCCTCGTTCGTCCGGTATCGTTCGATTTGTTTGTCGATGACTTCATACTGGAAATCTTCCATCTTTATCAAGATTCGCTTGATACCACATGCGGTGAACTGTGCCCTGATATGACATCGCAATTGCAAGTCTCGCTCAGGAGCGTCGACAATCATATTCACAAGGAACAGCGATGCCACGGCGTATTCCATCAGCAAATTCTCCATGCCTATTCCGCCACTCCGAACTTCATCGGAGGCTCCGACAAGGCTTCCCATCTTGCCTCTACCATCAATAGTGACTTCAACAAGACGAATCCAAGCATCGAATCTGCCATTCTCTCCATGGCTGGCTTTCAACTGATCAAGGGCCTGAAGAACTTTGAGATGGCCTTCTCCGTCTGCCCAATGACATAGAAAAGTCAAGACCTCGCTAACAAGCTTTCTCGTGTTTAATCGTGGAGAGATTAAGGAAGTGGCGAGGGCCATAACGATGGAAGAGTGTTGGAGTGCATTATCGGCACCGTATTTGTTGTTCATCAGCGCTTTCAGACATTTGACAATATCATACTCGCGATCCAAATCTCTATCACTTGTGTTACCGGAGGCAGGCGCAGGGCCCTGTCCTTGTCGCCGATTGATCTTGAGCAGCACGTTGGTGAGAGCAACTTGGCCCTGAGCTTCCACAAAGGATTTGACCCAACCAATTGGTTGCGTACGAAGACTAACGCTTAGGCTTTGAAGTTGCTTCGCAGTGATGGAATTGTCCAGGACTTTCCGCACGTACCATTCCGGACTGCCTTCTTCGTTCGATCGGTCCAGAGCGCCAGAGTAGCCGTCTGAGCTGGCCATCGTCGTCCTTGACTGCTGCCTCCTTTTCTGTTCTCCTTGCCATTCTGCCAAGCGATCTTGATGTACCAACGTCCATTTCTTTGATATAGGATACGCCTCCATTTGTCTCCTAGCTTGTTCTGGCAGACTCTTCCATCCACGTTTGTGCATCAAGGCCAAAAATTCCTGTTCTATGACTCGATCATCGTTCGGCCGGGCAAGATGGAAGCCCTCTGGAGTGAAAGAACCCGCCGAGTTGAATCCTGAGGCACTTTGCGCGGAAAGATGGTTTGGTGATGTCCGCGTAGGCGAAACAAAGCTCGGTATTATAGTATCTCGATTACTTCCGCTATCCGAGTTTGACCAGTGACTTGCAAAAGGTGGAACATGTGACGATCGATTTTGCTCTCGCGAATTTGAGGACGATATGCTCGCTTGGTCCGAAGAAGCCCGCGTATTATTAGACGAATCCGTCCCTGCGTATGAGTTGTACAAGCTTTGCTGATATGAGGGGTATCCTCCCGCGCTTCGATTTGTCGCCATTCTCTCTAGATTATTCGCATTTCCGTGTGGAGGCGGTCGCGGTCCGCTCGGAAGGGAGTTAGTCGGTGAGAGAGTGGAAGGGTCGAACGCGGGATATTGGTGGTAGTCTGCTCCGCCTTTGCTCAGATGATGGGGTAGTGGCTCTCGTCTCGATTGCGGTCGCTGCCCGTCCTGGGGCAGGTGGTCCACGGTAATTGGCGCTTTCCCTTCTCGACTCACACTGTCATAAGCAATGGACGTGATGACTCCAGCTCGCATGGCAAGTCCAGCCTGTTCTTGCGGCAGCGCGCCGGGTACGTCGATTGCGGTTATGGATGATTTGTGAGAGTGGCGGGAGGACTGAGAGCTGGCATTGACAGCCAAGCTCGGTGGCGGATTGGCATAATAGTCGTAATTGTCATATTTGTCCTTGGGTTTCCGCGAAAAGAATGATCTGCCGCCAGAAGACTGACGTGATTTGGCATCAGACGAAGTGCCTGACGGCATGATGCCTTTGTTCCTCCAAGTATCATTCGCCTGTTGCGCTAAAGAGTGGCTCCTTCATGGGCGCAACGCCCTCACTTTTGGCTACCCTCAGGTTCCAGTAAACAATCAACAATGTAACTCGATATCGATTCTTGCGCAAGTGGTTTATCCTCTTGATTCAGGCGGTGTGACGTGGGATGGGGTTTCCGGGTGACGGATATTGTTATGGACCCTGTGCAAGCGGACAGATAAAGCGTCAATGAGCGTCGATGCGATGCACAGATGTTTGTCCACAGCCGACGGAAGCAATATGATGTCGTATCAGTCAAACGGGGCCAAACCACGGTCGGGAGGAGGGGAAATGCAGTTTGCGGTTTCAAGGTTGTTACAAAACGGAAGGGTGGACGATGGCCGAGTTCAGGGGCCGCCGCTTCACGTGCTTTGTTTTCTCTCCAGGGGAAGAACAGCGCTTAGTCTGCTCGACTGTGGCCACTCAAGACCCATATCCACCAGACTGTGCCTTTGGGCTAGGCTGATAGAGCTGATATCGACTTGACATCTGTCACACGCCCGCCGCTGCGCAGCTCGGACATGGTCGCCCCATGTCAGCCTCCGGGAGGATTCCGCTGACGCCTCCAACAACCTCCAGCTCATCGCCATCAGAGCACGTCGAAGAAGCTCACGCGTAAAAGACAATTGCACGTTACCAGATTGTGATTCTTCTCGTCGGCTAGGCGCAAGCGTGTGCACAATGTCCGGCTTTACGACTATCCTCAAGGTTTGTTAATGACTCTCCGGTACCATGGCTACGACTTACCACAAACCAGACAATTTTCATACCAGCTGTCATCTCGCTCATCCTATATCTCTCCTTGACTTATGCCATATTACCATTTGTCCGCCGCTATCGACACAAGTATAACCAATACCTCCCTCTTCACACTATTTCGGATAGAACATCATCGTTTCGCCAGCGAGTCTCCGACGCCCTCATGTCATTCCTACTCCCATCTTCATGGCGTCGAAACCAACATCGGACGGTAGTAGATGGTTCATCACCGAACCAACAAGAAGAGGAATTATTCGATGAAGAGGAGGGCGAAGGCATGGTTGGCTTTGAGATCGACCAGAGGAGACGAGAAGCGTTGGATCGAAGACGAAGTGGGGGCAGTGAAGAGCAGCGTCGGCTAAGCCGAGATCTGGAAGAAGGTTTCAAGGATGACAGCGACGAAGATCAAGAAGCGCAGAGCTCGAGATAAATTTCAGTCTCTTTACGCTCCTCATGAAGAGGCTAGGGATTACAATCGTACTTCTTGATACAAGTTCTAAATTACATTGTTGGGAATGCCCCCCAGGAACAAAGTGAATGGAGAAATGGCTGGATACCGTGTGCAAAATATCCGTATTACTTGTGGTCCTTCTTGACCACAAAGTTAACAGTTCGTCCTCCCTTAACTACGATTACTTTCTGCCATCTTCCGCTCCTCAGAATTTCGTCCGGCTTTTTCAAGCCATCGAAAAACTTCTCTCCCTCCTCCGTATCTGCAAGCCTCTGCAGAACCCAGCTCGTGAGCTCATCCCTTCGTGCTGAACTCTCAGCCAGCTCGGCAGAGGGCACAGGAATTCGAGTTGCGAATCTTAGACGACCGTTGAGTTGAACAGCACATGGTTGAAGCATAGACGCCTCTAGCCTCAGGATTTCGGCATCAGATATTGCAGTTGGAAATAGATGGTCGAAGATAGTTGCACTGGTACATGAAAGGTGTAAGGCTTCCCAACACTCTTCAGTAAAGGCGGGAGCAATCGGAGCCAGCATTCGAAGTAAAGAGCTGGCTGTAAAATACTGAAGTGCAGTCCCAGCATTCTGTGAAATCAACTTTTCGTCAAGAGAGTTCGTGAGTGTCATAAGATCAGATATAACGGTATTCAAGGCGTGAGTTTGCGAAAATGAAGCTTCGACGCTGCGTATCGTTTTTTCCAGAGTAAGGTATAGAGACACGTCATCCGAGGACATGGACTCAAGCTTCGGCAATTGAGGAGGGTGACTCGGGTCAAATCCATTGCCAGACAAATTCTGGACAATCCGCCAGACACGGTGGAACCAACGCTGTATGCCGACGATACGGTCTTCATCCCACTCCAAGGTCTCACTTACCGGAGCCAGGAAAAGCATATGCGCCCGAGTAACATCGGCACCGTACGAAGCTATACATGCGCTAGGATCTACGCCGTTGTACTTGCTCTTAGACATTTTCTCAAAGCTGATCTCTGGGCGTTCGCCCGTTGCCACCAGTCGTGGTTCCCTCGGGTTCGAGAGGTCAATTTCTTCCGGTCTCAGGAAATGGCGAGTCTGAGGATCTGAGAAAGTGCGCCCATGGACCATGCCTTGCGTTATAAGAGTTTGGAACGGCTCGCCCTTGTTTTCTGGCCCGCCTCCAGAAGGCCAGAGCGGAGTTTGCGCAAGAAACTTGGATATGAACCTTGCGTAGAGAAGATGCAGAATCGCATGTTCAACGCCGCCAATGTAAATATCTACTGGTAACAAAGTATCTGCAGCGTCGGGACTGACAAGTTGTTCCTCGTTCTTAGGATCTGCGTATCTGAAAAAATACCAAGAACTATCCATAAAGGTATCCATGGTATCAGTTTCGCGCTTTGCCTGCTGACCGCAAGATGGACATCTTGTGTTTACCCACTCTTCAATCTCTTCCAGAGGATTGCCGGACCTGCCCTTAAGTTGGCCCTTTTCGAGTCTGGGCAACTCGACTGGTAAATCATCTACAGAAACAGGTACAGGGCCGCACGATTGGCAATGTACGATAGGGATCGGAGCTCCCCAGTATCTTTGCCGACTGATAAGCCAGTCTCTCAAACGCCAGTTGTTCGCTAGCGTAGCATGCGGATCTGAACCTTGCTTTTCCAGCTGTGGTGTCCATTCCAAAAGGGCGATTAAATTCTGCGCGGCGTTGTCCGAGCTCATGCCTGCGAACATGCCGCAATCGAAGGATAGCTTTCCCTTGTGGATGAAAGGCGAGTTTCTGATCACTGCCGAGGCGAATAAGGAATCGGAGTCGGGAATGATGACGAAGTCGTCAGGACCACATTCTCCTTGGTGTCTTTTCCAGAATTCAAAGTCCCTAGTGTCGTGAGCCGGCACTCCCATCACAGCTCCAGATCCATAGTCACTCAACACATAAGGAGCGACGTAGAGTGGCAATGGTTGCTCCACTCTTGAGCCTTCTGGGGCAAACTTCCCAGCAGGATTTTTAGCCTGCAACTGTGACAAAAGGAAGCCATCCTTGGAGTCTGGTGGAAATGGGGCCCGATCGAGGAACGCCTGAAGTGCTGGATCTTGCTTCGCCAGCTGTACCACTGATGGATGATCCAAGGCTAGCGCCAGATATCGTACCCCGAATAATGTATCCGGTCTTGTAGTAAAGACTTCAATCCGAGGAAGTGATTGGCTCGTTGACGAGTTTTTGACATCAAACCAGATTCTGGCGCCGGTAGACTTTCCAAGCCAGTTCCGCTGCATTGCGCAGACTCTCTCGGGCCACCGTCCGCCCTTTTCAAGGGCGTCAAGGTCGTCCAGCAATGCTTCCCTGAAAGCCGTGATGCGCAGAAACCATTGCTTAAGCCGTATTTGCTCGACCTTTGCTCCGGAGCGCCAAGAGAACCCGTTGGCGTCAACCTATAGTTCAGTTAGCAAACGATATGTTGACAAAGTTCAATTAGCTATAGCACGCACCTGTTCATTGGCAAGAACAGTCCGGTCGACAGGATCAAAGTTGACAAGAGCTTCGGCTTGGTATGCGAGTCCCCTCTCGTGGAGAAGCAAAAATATCCGTTGGGTATGCTTGTAAAAAGCAGGATCACAAGTCATGATTACCTGAGAAGCCGAATTGTATGTCATTAGTCTCCTACCTACAACAGAGTCCAATGGAATAAGGCTACCGTGCTAACCTACCCTATCCCAATCCCAGCTTCCACCCATAGCCATGAGCTGCTCCTTCATCTTTGCAATATTTTGAATGGTCCATGCCGCTGGGTCTACGCCTCTTTCTATAGCTGCATTTTCTGCGGGCAGTCCAAAAGCATCCCAACCCATTGGCAGTATAGTCTTACGACCTTTCATCTGATTGTACCGTGCCAGCACATCCGCAATAGTGTAGACCCGAAAGTGCCCGAGATGAAGGTTTCCAGAGGGATAAGGGAACATTGGCACAATGTAGGCTTTCTCCTTGGACATGTTCGCATCTTGCCGGCGCTGCTTGAGCTCGCTGGCCCATTTTCGCTGCCATTTCGCGTCAATGGCCTGGAAATTGAGGCGTGTACTGGCTGTAGATACGGCGCGAACGCCGTCACGGGATAGACAGGTCAAAACAGTGATAGGCCGTCGGAGCCGCCATGAGCGTCCAGCACCGCAGAGCTTTCTGTGCATTATCTGAGCTGCGCATGGTGATTGGCCCAGGGGTCGAACATGCTAAACGGTGTTTGTTGAAAAAATTGTGAAAGGGGACCAGGAGAAGGAGAAGCATCCCGGTCTGGGCAATGCGCGCCGCATGCAGTCTGGCCTTGAACTCTGACTGCGTTGGCAACCCGCATTTTCTTGTTTCAATAAGATCATACCTCTTCGGCTGTACCAAAGTTGCATTTGCCTCTCTTGCAGTATCAATATTCCTGAGAAGAATGCTGGAATTTCGGTGACATCAATCGACTCTGCCACACCCGTTGCCAAGCGGCATGTCTCGCCCAGGCTACTCGAGCCTGCAACCTCCCTCTACTCATCCTCCCCGGGACTCTTTAGAGCTTGGTTCGCTTGCATCTTCTTCACCGCTATCACAAAGAACCTCAATTTCCTCGTCGCCCTCGGGGGCCCCGTCCTCGCGGAAACTATCCTTTGACGAAGAAGACCCTCTCTCCAATACAAGCGCTGCCAACGAAGGCCGCGCCGGGCATGGCCGTACCTACTCTGTCTCCTCGGCATTCGACTTTGCCTCAAGCCTACTACCACTATCCTCGACGGCTGCCGGATCGGGTTATGCGCCTATTGGAACACCAGCGCCTACCTTAGACCCCAGCAATGCAGGTAGCAATCTTGAAAAGCACAAGACTCTCACATATCTCAATGGGTTGTCACTCGTAGTGGGCTTGATAATAGGGTCAGGCATATTTTCCTCTCCAAAACAAGTCAATACGAACGCCGGATCGCCCGGCGCATCGCTTATCGTCTGGACAATTGCTGGAGTTCTGGTGTGGACTGGAGCCGCAAGCTATGCAGAACTGGGCGGCGCAATCCCTCTGAATGGAGGTGCACAGGTTTACTTGTCCAAAATCTTCGGCGAGTGGGCGGGTTTCCTGTTTACGTGGTGCGCCGTCTGCGTGCTCAAGCCCGGATCGGCCGCCATTATCGCCATCATCTTTGGAGAATACATGGTGAGAGCTTTCATAGGAGCCGAAGTCGTGGAGGTTAGCCAATGGCTTAATAAAGGAGTGGCTGTCGGAGGACTCGTACTTGTTACTTTACTGAATTGTATATCTACAAAGATTGGGACGAGGTCTGCTGATGTTTTTATGTTTTTCAAGTTCATTGCATTGATTGGCGTTACGACTGTCGGCATCATTGTAGCGACTACCGGTTTTACATGGCGCGGTCAAGCATCCTTGGATTGGCGGAGAGGGTGGTTCAATGATACCAGCAACAACTTGTCTCAATGGGCGGTTGCACTTTATGCAGGATTATGGGCATACGACGGATGGGACAATGTAAGCTGTCATCCCTTTTCAACAGAAACCTAACAACTTACCTATTTACCAGGTAAATTATGTTACCGGCGAGTTCATCAATCCAAGCCGCGACCTTCCCCGGGTCATCCACACCTCCATCCCCATCGTCATCATCTCCTACCTCCTCTGCAACATCGCCTACTTCTTCGTCCTCGACCTCGCAGTCATCAACTCCAGTAACACCGTCGCTGTCGCCTTCGGCAGCAAGGTCTTCGGCCCCGTCGGCTCCCTTGTCCTCGCCCTCATCGTCTCCGGCTCCTGCTTCGGCGCCCTCAACGCCACCACCTTCACCAGCGGCCGCCTCGTCTACGCCGCCGGCAAGGAGGGCTATCTCCCTGCCGTCTTCGGCCGCATCGGCTTCGGCAACCGCTCTGCAATCCGGCTGCACGCGCGGGGCCGCACGGGCTCGCGTCTCGCGCGCTTGATCGCCGACGAGGGCGGGCTGTTCTTCACGCCTGTGAATGCGATGGTGCTGAATGCGCTGCTGACGCTCGTGTATATCCTCGTGGGCGACTTCGATACGCTGACGACATTCTACGGCGTGGCGGGGTACTCATTTTATTTCTTGACCGTGCTCGGTCTCATCGTGCTGCGCGTCAAGGAGCCGACGCTGGAGAGGCCGTACAAGACGTGGATCACGACACCGATCATCTTTTGCTGCGTGAGTTTGTTTCTGTTGAGTCGAGCGGTTTTGGCACAGCCGCTTCAGACGGTCATTGTGTTGGCATTCATCGTTGCGGGAGTGCCGGTATATTTTTGGAGGATTGGTGGCCGCGGAAAACGCGATCGAGGAGACAGCTGGAAGTTTTGGAAGAGATGGGGAAGGAACTGAATAACTCACTATACCTAAATAAATATCGTAGAAACTTGTGATATCATTATCCAATCATCGATTTCTTTTTCTGTAGACATATTTTAAAAGGACAGCCAAATCTCATTAGTTTAGCAGCGTCTTAGTATGAGCCTATTGCAGGTGGAGAGCAACTCATGCGCATAGGGTGTTATTCACAGAAGTAACCAGGCCCATAAACGCTGTATTGAAATTGGTCATATAGATCAGTTCGAGCCGATGTCATAACCATTGGAGGTTCTCTTTTGATGGCAGCAGTTTGAGAGTCCAAGGGTTTGAGTAGGCGCAGAATGTTAGATACAATGCCGACATGTCGTACTGTCGTGCGTCCGTTTGGGACAGACGAACATGAGACTTGAACTTTTACTATCGATACAATAGGAAGTTCCTTTGAAACCAACTTGTAGCCTATGAAAGTGCAGACGCGCCATTCTAATCAAAGTTAATTTACTTCCAGTCATCTGTTGAATTGAGGACAGACTTTTTAAAACTAAAATAATCTTAAAAATCTGTCCTCATTTCAACAGATGACCAGAAGTGAATCAACTTTAACTAGAATCGAGTGTCTATATTTTCATAGGCTACAAATCAGTGCGATAAAACCTGTCACGGCGCAGGTCTTGACAGTAACAAACAAATTCAGGTATTGACCAATAAGAGGTAGACAAGGAAACTCAGTACAGGTGGGCCCTCTGCTTATATTATAATATAGTTGACCCTCTGTCTAATAGTCACGCGGTACATAGTGAGAATTGACAAGCTGGTCTTAGCTGAGACGCGAGTGATATTGGAAGTCAACCTCACAGCCCGTGACAGAAACCGCTGTTACACTTTGTTCTACGAAGGTCCTATGTGGAATCAGCTGCGTTCGGATAAATGTCAGACCGAAAGTCTGTGCCGATGCCCAGCCGTAAGCACACGTATGCACGTACTGATAATCACGATAACGAATGAGATGATAGCTCCACATTGTGGGAGCCTCACAATTGCTTTGCACAATTGCTTGTTTATGCTCTGAAATTCGAATATCAATGAATGACCTGCTAGACCTGAGCAGCAACTTTGACTAGGTATTGATTGAGCACATGATACTCTATACCACACAGGAGCTCGGAAGATAATCATCTATACGCCGTAGAAACACCCATCCGGTGTCCGCATCGGAGACACTTTTGGGAGAGGTTCTCCCCTCACTGTCTTGCTTCCCCCGGAGCAGACCGGAGCCCAACAACATTACAGCTGATCTGGCTGGCGGTGTGCCGGCTGGCGTGCGATAGAAATATCGTTAAATCAAATAACTTTCATGAATGAGGCGAGAATTATGTGAGATGAGGTCAGAGGTCATCAAGGTCCGGCGACGCGTTGAATAGTACACCAGCCAGCAGCTGCTCATTTGACTTCTTTTGATGCTGCTTGTTCTTCATGCTTATAGATAGTCAATATATCAGAACCAGAAAATTTACATGGTAGTCTACGAGAGATGTGCTCTGATCCATTGCAAGTTATGAAAGAAGAGATGAAAAGAAAATGAAAATTCGTGCTCTACAATCATAGAAAAGCGTAGAATGAATCGTCGATCAATTGTACTGTCACCGGGTAATCATGTTGAAGAATTTGAGATGATCTGAGATGCAGCTAGCTGGAGTGAAGTGCTGGCCTAGAGTTTCGATTACCTGGATTTGACCTTGTCCCATGAAAAACATTCAACAGGACCCTGGAAGGAGGCCCAGTACAAGCCTCCAAAGGCATTATCAAAAGGTAGCTGATGTATCAAAATTGGAATTCAGATTAAGGGAAGGAGGTTAGTGTCACAACGTCCACCTTCGGCGAGCTACCGCATTATCCCAGCTAGCAGCATTTCGGAGAGAAGACGCCGTCAAACGGTCTTGGTTAAGGTCCCAAGGGCAAAAGCTAGTTCAAAAGTTTCAAGAAGTAGAACTCTCCAAAGAATGCTGCGACGTGCTATTTTAGACCCATACCACTCCGCTCAAAATATTCCAAGGTAATGTCGTCGTTGTTTCTCTCTACCTTAAGTACTTTCGCCCAGTCGTTGATCGATTCAGCAGCTTCTCCTCTATCTATCGTCATCCTAATAGCACCAAAGAGGCTTTTATAAATTGAAATACACACTTGCTAGGCACGGTCTTTGTTTTGAATTGCCATAGATCGGCAACGGCAATGGCTGATGAATACGAACCTAATTTTCGGCCAAATGGAGTGATGAAAGATGATTCTCTATGATCATGAGAAAGCCCAATGTATAATACGTCTTGCAAAGATCATCAGCTGAAGTTTCACCTTCTTCGACGGATCAACCCTACGCTACCAAGCGGCGGCGCCGAGATGGCCTTGAACAGATCCCGGTCTACTTGCACGATTTAAATTTATAACCTGATTCATACCTAGGTACTCCCCTGATCCCTCGAACAACCCCACTCTTCCGATTCTGCGTGTCAGGCCATAAATGCCAGGGCGCCTCGTGGCTGGAGATGTTCACCGGTGAATGCCCATTTACGGCTCCTACTGACAAAACAAATCTACATCAATGACTTGGTATCTGAGCCTACCTTGAGATATTAGACCAATTTGAAATTTTCCGGACCCATAGCATTTGTTATTCCATTCATCTACGTCCGATATTGTGTACATCGTGTCTTCATAGTTTGCCTCCACTTGGACTCGGAAAAGTCGAGCTCGGAGCGGTGGGGAGATACTTCAAGGAACACAATATTATCAGGCAATCAATAGCAGCAAAGCAGGCATGAATAACATAACCATTTTTTATTTGTCTTTGCTTGTTGCAGTAGCTGCGTGGACACTCCAGGTTCGCTTCTATTCATTCCTCCATACTTATCCAGGCCTGACAGGGCGCAGCTGCTTCGACAGGCATACTTCACACCTCTTCGCTCCATCCCCGGTCCTTGGTACGCAGGATTCACTGCGTTGCCCGTCAAACTCGCTACTTTGCTTGGGAAACGTATCTTCTTCATTCACAATCTTCACCAGAAATACGGGCCGATAGTAAGGGTAAGCCCAGACGAGATTGCCTGTGCATCGCCAGCAGGATTTAAGGAAATCAACAAAGTTCCAAGCTTTCCAAAGACAGAATGGTACTTTATCATAACAGGCCAGGAAAGGCGGGGCCTGTTCAACATGGTAGATAATAGGGCACACCAAAGAAGACGCAAGATGCTGTACAAGGGGTTTGGGCAGAGTTTCCTGCGTGAAAATTGGGAAGGTCGGCTTAGAGAGCGTGTCGAGAAGGCTATAGCGAGGATTGAAGGAGATGCAAAAACCAATGCAGCTGGAGAAGTGGATTGTCTCAAATGGTGGACATGCATGACCGCCGACGTATCAGCTATGCTATTCTTTGGAGAACCTTTTGGTATGTTAGAGACTGGTGAGGTAAGGAGATTGACTTGTCTATTCCCAAAACCGGTTCTTGACACTGTGACAGGAACCCGAATTCTTAAGAGTAGTAACTTCGGTCATGACAGGCAGCGTCATCCGCGGTGATTTTCCTTGGCTCAACGAGATTCTGAAACGCATTCCATTGCCAGCTTTTCGTCGTGTGTTCCAGGCCGCCCCATACCTGCTAGAGTACGCAACGCCTGCAGTTGTAGCCAGCAAAAAGGAAGGCGACAAGGCCAATCTATTCGCAGCTATGTTTGCCAATGCTGAAAAGGATGACGAACAGCTAGATGACGTCGATGTCAAGGTCGAGGCTACAAACTTAATTGTTGCAGGTTCAGATACGACTGCTGTCACATTAACATACTTGGTGTGGGCTATTCTTCAAAGACCGACGTTGCAGAAAGCTCTCGAAGCTGAGGTTGGTAAGCTTCCGCATGACTTTAAAGATACCGATGCAGAGAAGCTCCCACTTCTAAGCGCTGTGATCGAGGAGACGCTCCGATTGTATGGAGCAGCTCCGGGCACTCTGCCTCGTACGGTTCCAAGTGGTGGGACGCGTTTGGGAGGCAGCCAGTACTTTCTTCCAGAGGGCACGACTGTGGCATGCCAGAGCTATACTCTTCATCGAGACCCTAAACTCTTCCCAGATCCGGAAAAGTAAGTTTTTCGTGCAGTCAAAGGGCTGAACCCAGACTCACAACGTCGTGCAGATTTGATCCTGGCCGTTGGCTACCGGATGCTCCCGAACAATCAGAAGATGCAAAGATTGCATTTTCACCATGGGGTGGAGGCGCACGAATCTGTTTGGGCATGCACATCGCGAAAATGGAACTGCGCCTTGCAGCGGCTCTATTCTTCCGCCGTATAAAAGGAGCCAAGCTTGCACCATCCACTACGCCCGAGAGCATGGAGTTTCAGAATTACTTTTTGATTGCTCCAATAAGCCACAAGTGTATGATACAGCTGAAGCAATAGACAGCTTTGCACATATGAGGCACGTTGCACTTGGGTAAGAGCCTCATACAATTCAACGGCATCGTTTAAGCAAGCAATTTCTGCCTCTCCGGTCGTTCTCGTTCGTATTCGTACTCGATTTCTTGCTGTGGTCCCTTCCTCCCTTTTGTAGGCTTCTTGCTCGGTTTCAATGGTTTAGCGGCTGGCCTCTTGCGTTTCAGGTTGCTGATTGCCTTCTTGAGGGCGGCAGTGTCATCCTCATCCTTGTCCTCATCGTCCTCATCGTCCTCATCGTCCTCATCGTCCTCATCGCCATCTTCATCGCTTGCGCCCTCTTCCTGACTTGCCTCATTTTGGTCTTCCTCGGTCGCGTCTGTTCCCTGATCATCACTGCGTCCACCCAGCCAGTCCTCGAGATCACCGATATCTTCTTCCTCAGACTCACCTTCAATGTCGCTGACGTATTCCACCTCATGCTCCATCTCCCTCTCCTGCTCCAGCTCCTCCTCTTCCTCAACACCCTCATCCAAATCCTCGTCCCTAACTCCCTCTCCTTCCCTCTCCAACCCCCTCATCACCTTCTTCCACACCCCCTCCTCCACATTCAGCGGCCGGTCCCCATACGCTCCGCTCCTCAACCGCTCCACCAGCTCCCTCTCAATCGCCCTCTCCAGCTTCGCCGCCGCCTCCGCCTTGCGCTCCCGTCCCTCCTCCCTGCGCCGCACCTTCGGCGCCAGCCGCGGCACCACTCGCTCGCCCAGCCGCTCCTCCTCCTTCGCCAGGCGCCGCGTACGCAGCTGCACCTGTGTCAGCCGCGTGAGGCGCTGCTTGCACTTGTGCACGAGGAATTTCGGCCAGTGCGTCAGGTGCGCGTCGACGAGCGCGAGCGCCTTGCTGTAGTTGGCGGGCAGCCGGATGCGCTCCCACCACTGCGATGGCAGGTGGGCGCGCTCGGCGGTCTTGAGGTAGAGGTAGAGGGCGCCGGTGGCTTCGTGGGCGCGGACGGTGGCGTACCGGGAGTTGGCGAGGGGGCAGGATTGGCGGAGGCAGAGACCTGAAAAGTCATGTTAGATTTTCTACGGGCCAGAGGAATATAGGGAGGAGAGGAAATTACCGGTCACATTGTATTCATTACGGCAGAATGTGCGATCTTTGGAGGTCTTGAGCTTGAAGGAGCAGAACTGTTGGTTGATGACGTGCCAGACAATCTCATCTGACGCCATTTTTTTTATGTATCAAGTCTCTTGTTCTGCGAGAGAGAAGGTTGATCGAGAAGGGTTACAAAACACGAGGGGCGAGATAACTGCGTGTGGACGAAATTTCGAATTTAAGATCGGCGAAAAGTTGGCTAGCGCGCTCGTGAGTTCATTGCGGAGAAGCTTGCCACCGCTATTAATCCTATCGTCCGCAACGTGCAATTCTCGATCGATAATTGACCAACCCCTTTCAAGCGATTGATGCGGAGAAGCTTGAGGGTTGCTGCTTCCTGTCGTACTCTCAGCACAACATCGCTGTCATCATTGCGCCGCAATGGGATCGACCAAGCTCCATGGCGTGCAGCTCGCCGTCCCGGGCTACAGTCATACCCGGGAAGATTAAAGCTGGCAGCTTATTTTCATGAATCGCATGGATGGAGAGACCTTCGTACCGAGCCTTCGAACTTGGCTGAAAGTAGCCAGCCGACAATCTATGCACTGTCTACAGCCTC
Organism: Bathelium albidoporum; assembly: GCA_021031095.1. Taxonomy (NCBI): domain Eukaryota; kingdom Fungi; phylum Ascomycota; class Dothideomycetes; order Trypetheliales; family Trypetheliaceae; genus Bathelium; species Bathelium albidoporum. The sequence goes on from JAGFVP010000429.1 coordinate 17,955, forward strand.
TGGCCGTGCGGCCATTGCTGTGATAAGAGTCTCCGGCCCGGCATGTCGTCAAGTATGAATCTCTGACTTGGCATCGCAAGTTCAAGACCTGAGATGAGACGCAGATTTACTCTTCTCTATGTCCGGATCGCGCCCTCCCCAAAGCTCGCTACGCTGCCCTTCGCACCCTCTACGATCCCTCCCAACCGCCCTCCCCTGAATCCATCCTCGACTCAGATGCTCTGGTCCTCCACTTTCCCGCCCCCAAGACCGTCACCGGCGAAGACGTCCTCGAGCTCCACGTCCACGGCGGCGTGGCTACCGTCCGAGCTGTCCTCGCCGCCATCCCGCGCTGCCTCCCTCCACCC
>JAGFVP010000042.1:0-141157 GCA_021031095.1 Bathelium albidoporum
GACAAACCCCTTCCGACTCGGCCCCACCAACCACGGCAGCCCCTCCAGCCCCCTCCACTCCCTCAGCACCTCCAAATTCCGCAGCAGGTCCAAGCTCTGCTCCGACGTTTTCGCAAACCCCAGCCCAGGGTCCAACATGATCCGCCACCGATGTATTCCAGCGGCCGCTGCTGCACGCACGCGCTCCAGCAGCTCGGTTGCGACGCCTGCGACGACACCGTCGGGGTAGCGTGTATGCTCCGGACGCATCATCGTCTCCGGCGTGCCGCGCATGTGCATCAGGCACACGGTGCACCCGAGCTGTGCAACGGTCGGGAGCATATCCGGGTCGAGCGTGCCCGCGCTTACGTCGTTCACTAAGTGCGCCCCCGCAGTGACAGCTTGCCGGGCGACTTCCGAGCGGTAGGTGTCGATGCTGATGGCAACGTGCCGAGCTTCAGGCATGGAGCGCAGGAGGGCGAGGGCGGGCGCGACGCGGGCAAATTCTTCGGCTGCGGAGATGGGCTCCGCGCGCGGGCGTGTAGACTGCCCGCCGAGGTCTAGAATGGTGGCGCCGGCGTCGATAGCAGAGAGGAGTGTGGCATGGAGGGAGGTAGGGTCGGTAGGCGAGTTGCGGCCGCCGTCAGAGAAGGAGTCGGGGGTGAGATTGATGATGGCCATGGTCTGGGTCTTGCGTGAGGGGTTGAGGGCGGTTAAAGGGGAAAGGGTAGAGGATATAGGCGTGAAAGTTGACATTGATGGTGACGATGTGTTTTCGGTAAGCTGAGCCAGGAGACTTTGGTACGGTATGCCTGGGTGATCGGGATGGGGCGTATTCGGGATCAACCTTTGGCACGTTTAGCTCTACGTCGGAATGGTCATTCTCAAAGAGCCTTACTCGCAAAGCGGACGAAGTACGAATTCGCGCTCGAGCATCAGAGCATGTGGTATCGTAAGCCGGTCAGAATTATGCTGAATTTTATCGTAAAGGAGAATGTCAAGATCAATAGATCGAGGGCCTTTATCAATCAGCTTGACTCGGCCAAGGTCTTTCTCAACGTTCTGTAGTACATCAAGCAAGTCTTCGGGTTGTAAAGATGTAGAGATCTTCATGATCAGCATCAACCGTGGATGTACAAAGAAGGCGTGTTGCTCACCTCACACACGCCATTCAGAAATTCGTTCTGATCTTCAACATACATGGGCCTAGTCTCCCATAAATTACTCGTTCTCACTAGTCGAACATGGGGGTGCTCATTCAGCTTTCTGCAGGCTTGCTCAATCATGTCAACCCTGTTGCCCATATTGCTACCCATGGCAATGAACGCTGAATGACCGTTCAGTGTGGCATTGGAATGAAACTGGTTCATGGCGCTTCCATTTTTGGTCAAGAAATTTCCTACACATGGGTAGCGTACTTGATATTTACGTAAAATGAAGAGCGGCGGTAGGCTTTTTAAGTAGGTCCTCCCATGCTGAGAGCATGGAGCGACCACAGTCGTGTATCGCTTTTCCAAACGCTTGACACGAAAGGGCGTGAGAGGATTTTGGCTGTCGTTTGTGAGCTTTACAACACTCGATGACGGCAAGATCAGAGGACGAATCTGAAGAGCCTTCTGTTGAATAATATTCGATTCAAAGTTGTTGGAGACACTGAGTACAGCATGGGTACCACAAGGTGTATTTCCCACCGGATTGACCAGAGTTCTTTTTCGCCGTCTCCTTTCGAATCGGGAACACGCTTGATGATGTATCGATGTAGCTCGTACACCATGATTGACAAGTTGCTGAGAGAGAGAATTGCGAATTGCGCAGGTTACGCTAAAGTGACCAGCACCGCTTTGTAGGTGGTAGCCATAGCAAAACACCTTCAGCATTCAGCCTGAAACACTTGATTTTATGCAATAATTGTGATGGTGATCTCAGAGGCTTGACGTCCAAACGATCAGGTCGGGTTGCGTAGTTATAATTAAAAACGTAAGGCATTCTTTGGCTGAGGCGCACTGACTGGGTACCTAACCTAAGGCATGGAGTACCTTCCGCTGCAGGATCGCCACCATATACCTCATGAATTTCGAAGTTGGCAGACCTCTGGCTTGCGATGTATCTTTTGACATGAAGGTTGACGGGCTTGAATAATACAACACCAATGCCTTCAAGAGATTGTTGCAACTTAGCAATCAACTGGACTCCTTCGATCCGTCCCCTGATCCAGCATTACATACGAAGAATCGTCTTGACTTGAGCTCGCTGCATAAGTCCTTTTCAATCAATTGAATAGCCTGCTCCTCTATCCGTCTTCTTTTGTGCTATGTCGCTCTGGAAATCCTACAGCTCCCTCAGTCCGAACACACGCCTTGCCTTTGGCCTTGGAATCCTGGCATGGGGCACGGCGGGTCTCTTCTTCTCTGATAGTATCGAAAGCGCATTGGGATTGAAGGCCAGCACGGAGGACACGAAGAAAGTTGAAGGACTTATACCTAAGATCAGCACCGTTGATAGGAAGAGTGAGGATGATGGGTGATAAGGAGAAACAAGGAGGATGGTGAATGAGTCAGGCCACCATAACCGCCGTTCCTGAGTTGTGTGGGTGAATGAGCGACAACTATCGCGACATGGCCGTTGGACAGACCATATCAGGGAGATGCTGCCCGGGTACTTTGGGTAATTGACTGATTGCCTAAGGTATGTACGGTACAGAGTTACCTGCTTCAAGATGTAGATATAGCTTTGCCGGTGCCAAAAAATGATCCAACCTCAAGTGATCAGAACCCAATTTGGAGAAACGTTAGGGCAATCTTCAGATCAATTGTATTACTATCTAGAGTGTGCTAATGTCAAATTATTCCCGTGCCTTAATCGACCGAGCTATAGGCCTTTAAGTCGTGTTCCACCCATCAACCACCATGCTCACAATTAAGTCCTTCGCAAGTGCATCTTATTCCGATCTCGCTTACTCTACCTACCACTATTCCAGCAAATTTAGACTAAAGCGAGCTTTGGCCAGTTTTTTGCTGCTGTCCTTTTCTTGACTGCCTCCCCTCCCCCGGCGCTCTGTCTCCTGCGTTCGTCTTTTAATTCCTTAGCAGTCTCACTTGGGAAGAGCTTAGAGCAACTTTATGAGTTTGTCATAGAAGATTTGATCCCACCCCATTGCTTCCAACGTGACCCATTCGAAGCGAAGTCCCAAGGGAGTGTCATGAGGATCCTAGTGGTGAGGTCAGTAATTGGAAGGCGCGAGTGCGAATTTATACAATTCCACATACCTTCTCGAAAGCGGTTTCGATAACCTCTTCCTCCAAGGCTTTGAGCTTCGTTATCAGTCTTTCCTTGGCCTGACTCGGTTCGAGCTCACGGGCGTTGCCGTAGTAGATGTCGGGAAAGAAATGGGCAGCAAGAGCCTTGGCATAGTCGGCAGAATAACCTTTACCGGAAGCACCGTATTCCCAGACCTTCGAAATGACTGAGTCTTTCACTTTTTCTGGCAAGGCTGCGATGGCATCCTTTTTCAAAATGTCCGGAGCGAAGGGCTCGTTGTCCCAACCCAAGTTGCGCGGAGTGCGGTATTGTCCCACGTATGTGAACTTGGTGCCACGTCTGTTTGCGGTGAAAACGTGCATATCATCCATAACAGGCCACGTTGTGGTTGGAAGAGAGACATGAAGCAGAGCACCGTGCATTTGTGGTTGTTCAGGATGCCAGAATTCAGTCTTTGACTCCATGATCAGGATCTCAGGCAGACCCTCAGTAAGCGGGTGAACGATGGCTGGGAATACAACATTGCACTTCCAATGCTTTAGGAGTAACTCGATAGGAAACTTGGCGGTATCTTTTGCGCTTGGAGCGGCCCAGATGGAAGGAGTCACCTTGCGTGGAGTATCAGGGTAGAGACTGCGTAAGCCAGACGGCATCATATCCTTGCGAGAGATACGGAGCTCGGCCAGAGACCGCACCAGCCCATTCTGATGTTTGGAATCGATGGATTGGCTAGCAACTCGCTCAAGTTTATCTTCAACACTCTCCGCGCCTTCCGTATTGAACAAGAACACGCTCTGCCCACCGGTACTTCCCGAATCTGATGCCGCTGCTACCTCGCCCTCACGCAAGTTGTTGAGGTTCTCTAGCGCTATCTGTTTAAGTTCCAGAGAGTTCGAAAGCCTGAATGGAGGACGCTTCTTCTGAGGTGAATTTTCGTCGCTGGACGCAATGCTGGAGGACAAGCGAATGGGAGTGATGGTTTGCTCTTCGTCACTTTGTGAACCAACTTTGGTGGCGTCCTGGGATGCGCCTAGGGTCTCTGTGTCGGTGTTCGTCTCTTCATGTGTTGGTGTCATTCCGACATCTCCAGCATCAACCTTGAGATCTGTTGTCGCCGCGTCCCAGTTTCTCGAATCCTAAAATTCCACAAGTTAAGCGGGTCCTGACTTGCTCGGACGGCAACGTCTAGATTACTTACGGAAGTCTTCTCGGTAGGAGAGATCGAGACGGTGAGCTCCTCATTTTTAGGTGGCGTTATTGAACGTGGAGATGCCGTGCCCGCCTCCAGTTTCGCAGAGGCGTTCTTCATACGGGCGACAAAAGCATCTCTTACGAGTCCCTCTCGCTTGATAATCTCATCAAAACTAGCTTGGCCACCCCTATAGTTGTTGTCAATAAGTCCTTCGCAAATAAGAAAGATGGATGACACGTACGCAGTGCGAAACATAGTGGACTCTTTAGTGTTTTCAACCATATTTTCAGACGGTTTGGACGTTGAAATCTCAGAGCAGTGAGTCTTGTCAACAGTTGAATACACTGAAGGGTGCGTCCACTTGGACCGGCCACAGAAAGCTTGAGGGATTGCACTTGATTCTGCTCAGTCGCTTCAAGACTTCATGCGGCAGCCCACAACTTGTCGGGCAGAAGTATATCACTGAAGTCTGAGGCGATGATGAACTTGTAAGCGAGATTGCTCGCCTAGAGGTGGAGCCCAGGTTTAGAAGTCAAGAAGTGAAGCCTTGGATACAGAAGTGAAATTCTGGGCCCGATCACACAAAATAACGAAAACGCGCGACACGCACGCGAGACTTTTCCACAACGTATAAGCCGATGAAGGCCGAGCCAATTTCGGCATTTCTATGGTGATGTAATCCGTAAACGGACCTGATTATAAGAAGGCCGTACCCATTTCGGGTATCTCGCACAGTGTCCCGTCTGGCAAGTCAACGAGAGCAATCAAAGTAATGGATATGAATTGTACACGTTACTCAAGATACAGCCCCAACTCTGAGCGACATCGCAGTCTTGCCTTAACTGTTGATTACCACTCTATAGCTTGGCGACGTATCCTGACCCTCTCTTCATCCACTCACACGCGCCATCAACCATTTCGTCAACGATAGCTTTAGCGCTCTTTCGCTCGTTTACGACTGCAGCAGCTTTTCCCATAAGGAATGGTCGGGCCTCTTCCATTAGCTTATCCGCATCGTCATCGGATAGATCTTCTGGAATATGCTCCATATCATGTTCGACTGGAATCGTTCCCTTATCGGTAAGCTCTTTGATTTCCGATTGACGATTCTCCTCCCAATTTCGAATATAGTCGTTCATCCGGACACGCAGAGGTCGGCCCTAATGTGCCGGTCAGCTCAGCAGTTTTGATGGCACAACAAAAATTCTAGACTCACAGTGAAGATGATTGTTCGGACATTATCATCAAATCCGGATGTCCTTACAGCCTCCTGATGGGCCTTAGGTGCGCCTGCCTCCTCGCTCAATACAAATCTCGTTCCAATCCACACAGCCGTAGCACCCAGCATCAGCGCTGCAGCGACACTTTGTCCATTGAAAAGACCGCCTGCAGCAACAACCTGTACCGGCTGCCCTGTCATGGGGCTCGTCTTGCCCTTTACTAGTTGCGCTACCGTGGGAATCAGCACGGTGGTTGGAACATCACCGGTGTGGCCTCCCCCTTCGCCTCCCTGAGCACAAATGATGTCGACACCTCGTTCGAGACACTTGGCGACATGTTTGGGGTGCCCAATCATGTTCATGTAGAGAATTCCGGCTTTGTGGAGACGGTCGACGACGTGCTGGGGGGGAACACCAACGGCAGAGACGAAAAGCTTGGCACCGGAGTCAATGATGATGCCGACCAATTCGTCTAGTTTGCCTTTTGTGTAGTCATAGCTGATCGGGGACATCGCATGTCAGCTTCCATGCAAGAATAGTAATCGAGGGACGGAAAGAGCCAGAGGATTAGGAGACTTACTTGGTCCTTCGCGCACTGCCACCGACTTGAGGTAGGAGTAAGTCGACACCGAAAGGTGCATTCTTGTCCTTCAAGAAGCTCTTAAGTTCTGCAATCTGCTCTCGAAGCATGTCTGGTGTGTATCCGACACCTCCAATGACGCCCAGACCCCCAGCATTTGTGACAGCGGCTGCAAGCTTAGGACCAGCAGCTACATTCATGCCAGCGAGAAGGATTGGGTGGTTGATCTTGAGAAGATCTGTCGTAGTTGTCCGAATTCTCTCTAATATTCCTGTCAGCATTCACATGGCGGAATCGCAACATGACCAGGCCATGAGGGAAAGCTTACGTGGTGATGCCATGTCGCCGATATTGTAGAACTTAGTGTACAAAACAGATTGAAGGGGATCCAGGAAACTCAAGGAATGCTGGTGAGAAAAGACGAAGATTGGAGAGAAGAGCAAGATCGGGATGGAAGATGGAGGCGTGATCGTGCAGTCAGTCAAGGCCGAGGCGAACCGTTGAAACCCCTGTCAACCGAGGCTCGGTCTCCCCGCTGTCAAAGATTTCGCCGATCTGGGCCGTCTCTCAACTGTCTTCCCAGACTGGGAATCTCCTGTTGTATGTGAGATTAGCAATAAGGCTCTCGCTGTGTGTAGCACTCCAGGCTAGCTGTTCAATGAGCGAGACGTGGGGACGGTGGCAGTGATCCTGTCTTCGTTCACACGAACTGACTTTAGCATGCCGCAATTCCAGTCCTTTTGGACAAAAAGTCATTGCCAGATCTGGGTCGGCTTTGCTCAATCTACAGGCCAGTAGGTATGTACCATCATCGGAGGACTACCTGCTTTTCGCTACGACATGTGCGAAAACACAGTCTGTATTGCAAAGGCTGGTTGGTACCACTCCAAAATCTCTCCGTATAGCGTAGGCGAGATCGGCCTCGCTACATTGTGAGAAGTTTGAGGAAGGTGCCAAGACTCTGTGAAAATCGAAGCACACCAACATTGATGAAACTCTGCCGCCTCGATCGTTTTAAATCGGTCATTCCGGCTAAGGAAAGGTGTGGTGCTGATTATGGTTGTGAATCACAATTATCGCAACTGGCATATTTTCGTTGTCACTATAACGACAATTACTTTGGAAAAAGCATGCTCTTGAAACGCAAGTACCAAAGTGGTTGCTATCACGAGTCTCTCTTGAATTTACCTAATTGGCACCCATCAGCCCAAACGGCTGGCTCTCCACTACAATCACCTTCGCTATTACTCTCCTTTCCAGAATTCTTGAAGTATCCGTACCCCATTGAAGCAACTATCGGCAAACATGACGCTTCTTCTCAAACTATTCACCGTCTTCTCAGCTGTGCTTTTGCAACCGACCCGCGGATGGACCGGGGCTAATGTAGAATTCTCTGAGAACCCTCTTTCTGATCCATGGATTTCCCACGTCTGCAGGTTTACGCTGCTCCAATCCCCCGCCCTACTTTCTAATTATACGCAGATACCAGTCTTGTCGTCCCAACAGCCCCTCAACCCCAGGTGGATGATCTTTTGCTTTGGCCAGGGCTCTACACAACCAGCATCAATGGGCAGGGCGTAGTTCAGACTCAAATCGGCTCCTTTGCTAATCCTGCGGCGTATGTTCTGCTTTATATTGACAGCACTATACCAACCTAAGTGACAAACTCCAGGTCGTGCGGAGGCAGTGCGGGCGGATGGTGTGTCGGTGCCAGTTATTATAATTATACGACCGGCAGCAGTACTAGTGCAATTGCTGGTACTGTCCCGGCTGGTGCAGCCATCGTCATTGAATGTAAGTCCGCTGCTTGCAACTCTTCAGGATATAGCTCACTACAAAAGACACGTACAACTACATCGATGGTAGCTATACGCAGATCACTTCCGTCAATGACCACGTCCTCACCTATGAAACTGCTGGTAAGGTTCGGCACGGACATGCTAGTGATTCCAATTACTAAAACTACGAAGGCATTGGCGCAGGCTACATTTTTGCGCCCACTGTTGAATGCAATGATAGTTTCAGAGGCATCGTCCCTGCTCACAGTCAGTCCGCACTAGTCTACTTGTTCAAGCTGTCTTCGCATGCTCGGTCTTACATGACTTTTAGCGTATTGGAACACGACCATCGTTCTGGCCAACCAGAAGCCGGACTTTGACCAGACCGTCCAGACCAGCAATGGGAACGTCAGAGATATGCACACTCTCGACGGCGGCAAAACCTGGTTTATCGGGCAGATAAACCTTGATGCGGCTCGCTGCGGGCCTGGCGCAGGGAGAGCTGATGTCACGATCAACTCACGCCTGGCTGGACTCAAGACAAGCATTGCGGTTCCGGTCGTGCAGAACGGCTCCCTCTTTGGACTGCCACGGGGCAATTCATCTGAACTTGATAGCTGAGCCGGCTGGACGTGTGGTTGGACCTTCTACTTAGATGTTTGGAAGGCTGCAAAAGACTTGCTGTTGAGAGATTGGAGCATTATCAATGCACACATTCCATCACTTACACGGAGGTTTCTTTCATGTTTCCTATAAACCACTTAAATCGCTAGGATTGATCATTCTTTATCGAGTAGCTGCTCAACTACGGTGCACGCAAGTGGTGATCTTTAGCAACGCAAAAAAATAGTTGCCAAACGGATATTAGCGAGTTTCCATTGCAGCTCGAACTGCCCTAATCTTCTCGGTGGCGGTCTCGTCCTTAAAAGCTATCGCAAATGCTTCAACACCGGCATCAATACCAGCTCGTTCTGTGCCGTGCTTCTCCCATACCTACAACAGTATCAGTCCAAATATGTTCACAGGAGATCTAAGTCACGAACTCTCATTAATGCTTTTTGTGCGACAAGAGCCTTTGGCTCTAGCTCTGCGAACTTCTTCTCGAGCCCTGTGATCTGATGGTCCATCTCAGACTTCCCAACGACCTTGTTGATGAAACCCCATTGGTGCATCGTTTGCGCATCATATACATCTGCCATATAAAGCAGTTCTCGTGCTCGACCCCAGCCAATTAGACCAGGCAAGAGACTTGCCTGCACGACCGAAGGGATACCCTGTACTAATTGAGACGAGATCCATGAGCACGGTTCGATAGCCGATGACCCACTAATTTCGTTTCCGGCATTGCGAACGTCGCATTGCTTGTTGCGTATCGCAAATCACACGCAGCTGCGATTTCCATACCGGCGCCCATACACGGTCCATCAATGATACTTACTACTGGAACTCGAAAGTCTTGGAGCTTGGTACAAAGCTTATCCACAATCTTAATGAAGCCCTCTGCGTCACGCGGACCTTGAAGACACTTTAAGACATCCAAGTCCGCGCCAACGAATGCCGAGCGGAGGATGACTGCCATAACATCCGTTCTGGCTTCTATGACTGAGAGTTCATCAAACACCGTCCGCATGGAATTTCGGGTCGCGATTGGATATTTTTTATCCCCGGAGAAGCTCAGATGAGCGATGATCCGCGAGTTTGTGCTACATGGCTTGTACTCCACTTTTGTTTGCAAGAAGCAAGCAGGAGTTAAACAAAAGCATCGTTTTTGAACTTGACGAGTGATGAGTCCAGATGCTGGTAATAAGAATAGTCTAGAACGAAACCCGATGCAGTGGGATGGGAGCATCCTACAGAGCGCCTTTTGCAAAAGCAAACGAGAAAAAAGCAAAAATAGGGTTTGTGGGCATGCAGCTCTCCAATTGATACTTTTAGGATTCTTATGACTTAGCTCCTGAACTTACGTAACTTCAATTCTGTTCTGCTTCGAAGGAATGGCAGACGAGAAAGCGCAACCCCTCAGAATCGCGATGTCATTGAAAACTTGATCGGCCCGCCGAATCAGAACTGCAGACTCCTCCCACATCCAATGCCCCCTAGGTATTCTCAATATTGGACTCAACATGACAATGACCCATCCAAACCTCAAATAAGAATAATATCCGGATCACAGCTAGCTCGTGAACGACACGATTGCACCTATTGCTAATGTTGTCATCGATGGGCAAAGAAGAATAGCCAATGGCATGTACATGCCATTTTTGACCCAGTTCGGGATGGGTGGGACAACGACTGACTGTCAACGACTATTATTGTATATACTTGAATGGCTACAAAACATGCTTTGAATGGACCATATTAAAGTCAACGATCCAGGCATTCAAATGCTTGACTCATTCCGCCTACGTGCCGCCACGCGTTGCTCCCGAATTATCATCTCTTGGCTCATCAATCCGAGCAAACATCAACACCGCAATGTATAAAATGTCATACGCTGAAGAGCACTCCTGAATATGGACTGCTAAAATAGGAAAACGTAAACTAGCTTGGCCAAACCACTGCCAATCTCTTTCCTTCTTTCATTGGGTCACACTTTGCGCCTGCAGCATTTGCCTTGCTTCCTGCAATGCCTCCTGGGTCGGATAATTGACAATAGCAAGATAGAGCACGCCCTTTACAAACGTTAGTCACGACTGATTGGACAAGCATCGCCAAATGATGTTGTACTTACTGCTTTAAGCTTCTTCTTCACTACTCCGATAAGGCCACCGCGACCCCGATTTCGTCTCCTCGAGCCAGACTCGTCACTTCTCATACGGTGTGCCCTGCCTCTGCCATGGCGTCTATAGTCATCTCCTTCGTAGTATTCGTCTCTCCCACCATAATCATTTTTTCCCCCTCCATAGCTTTCTGCGCCATATGGTGCAGACGCGAATGCGGAACTCGACGCAGGGGAATTGCTGCGAGCGTTCGCAATACCTGACACGACAGATCCAATAAGACCCCGGCGACGGCCATCCGGGCTAGTGCCGCCCAATTTACCACCTGTGATTAGGGCGAGAGGAGAGCCGCTTCTGGCGGGGTGCGAGGGGTCTGAGAAGCGGGAGTGGAATTCTGGTTTGGGGACTGCGTTACCGAGTGTGGTATCAGGGTTCTCCATGTTCTGTTTTAGATGAGAAGTCAGCGTTCGAGTGCATTCACCAAAACACGTCATGAGCATACGTATTTGGCCTGACTCTGCTTGTCAAAGTAGTTATTCAGCCAGTTGCCCGTCCTTTGCATCTTATTCATTTTTTCTCTGTCTCCAGCAGCAGCATCGATCGAGGGGAATACCAGAGGCGCGCACTCGGGCATTTCGATTTCGCTATGCGTTGTGCCGCTGGTTTGCCTTAGATTTATTCCAAATTGCTTCCACTTGCTCTGTTGGTTTCCCTGCAGATCGTATTTGGCAATACTTTGTGTCGCCAAGTCAATCTGCCCATAAGTCACCGGTTTTGTAGCATCTGGATCAAAGCCCATGACAAGAGCATAGAGACCACGTGGTTTGAAGAGCTTTTCGTTCATCTGATTGAGGTAGAAATTGGCGCGGTTGCGGACTTGTATCTCCGAGGCTGTGCCAGCAGCGATTTGGACGGCTAAGGTAACAGCCTGGGCAATTAATGACGGTGCAAATCCAGCGATACCCGCCGCCAACATGACACCTTGGATCCATGGATCTGCCTATCAATCGCACGGGAATTAGCCTTTGGACGTTTGAGACCATCACTGCGTGTCTGTTTGTCTTTGCTTACCTTGGCACATTCGTCAAACGTTTCCAAAAAATCGATGAACATATTTTGATCGATTCCACAGTTGTCTAGTACTGGCGCGTATGCTCGGACAAATCCCCGCTTCTTGGTTCCAGGCCGTCGTTGCGGTAGAATGACAGGGACGGGCAGACCCGTACTCACTACAGGTCTACCAATCTCGGGATGTTTGACCATAAACTTGGCAATCAATTCCTCGACATTCACCCGAGCTGACACCTTTTTACTGTTGTCTTCGGCTTGATGTCTGTCCGATGGAACACCGTCCGCTTCATCGGCAGCTTCGTCCAAAGCCCAGTCTTCCTCGTCGTACTCGGGCAAAACATCTTCATCGGGAGAGGGGCTTCGACCTTTCTCATCAACAGGCACGGCTTCCCCTCGCTCGATGAGCGCCTCTGCTTCTTCACGGGGAAGCTCCACGTATTCTGGAGGAGCCTCGTCGGGAATTTGGCCCTCTGGGACAGATACGCTCTTGGCGACGTTGTCGTCGTAATCGTTGTGGCGATTGACGTCCACGCTTTGTATTCTCCGGTTGAGGTCGTTGTCACTGACACTGCGACTGCTGCTTGCACGAACCTCGCCTTCTTCGCCGCTCGGATTTGGAGACCGCGACCGTTTTTTCTCCTGGCGGTGATGGTAGGCTTCGACACCCAGGCCAACACCCGCACCTATTAGCTTTACAACCAAGGTTATCGGTCCACCACGGCCGTCTCTGCCTCTGCGACCCATCTTGCTCGAAGCGTCTGAGAAATGAAAGAACTGGAGAAAAATTCAACGATGACAATGATGTGAGGCGAGATGAAGAACAAGATGGAAAAGGCCTACTGTCTGTTGGAATTTGTATCCTTTAAATCGACGCGTGCACATTGAACCGCCCACGGAGCTGGTCAAGCCATGAATTTGGGGCTACTCATCATTGGTCAATGACTTCGAGGGCTTAGAGACCTCGCGACGCTAGCCGAGTTCAGTTGGCGGGGCGAACTCAGAATACGGGATTGAGAATTTTTGAAGAAACGGGTTGAGCCTCCTCAGCTGAGGGGTGAAAGCCGTCGGTTTAGGCAGAATCTCCGCGTGGCGGAGTCATAGTCCATCCACATTGGTTCAAGAAAAAGGGGAACACGCAGAATCTTGGCGGTCGCAAATGCTTATCCGATATGGTTGCATACAAAAGCTGTTAGTCTTTGGTGGATTAAGGCTCATTGGAATTCTAACGGTGGTTCGTGCGCAGTACCTATGTCAATGGAAGGCATCGGTTGAGACTCTGATTGATAGTTGAATGGATTGATAATACTAGAAGAAGCCCGCCCTACTCACATCATTCACATCTCCTTCTTTAGTAACCAAAGGCCCAATATTAGGAACTTTCGCATCTTTCATAGATCGAAAAATGGTCCCGCTGACCAAATACGGCGACGCTGACCCAGGCTATATTAGCACAACTCACGAAACCAAACGACAGCTAATTGGAAACTGCCGCAGCTTTTCTTGTTATCACCATTTAATCTTAGAGACCTGATAATGGGTTGGAGAGTCAGCTCACATCTCGTACCCCCATCGCGTTACCGATTGTTCCACTTCTACAGTACCGCTTACATGATGGACCAAGACCTCTTCTATTCTTGATGAGCGAAATAGACGAGTGCGCGGATCGTCATTGCTTTTCACTTATTCTATTCGTGTTTCCGTTCTACGTACCGGTACAATGCTCTGGGATACTGGCTCCAGAGGTAGGGCTATTTTAGACGGTCTTATTGTAGCTGCTGACGGCGATTGACCAGCCACACAGATGTACAGTTGTCAGAAAAATGTATATCTTCGCGCTTTATTTTACTGTAAGTACCAATACTGCCATCTCCTGGTATCATGTTGTTCATTAGCGGAATGTATAAGATATGATATACCCAGACCACGCAGTGTCACCAAGTCGGGGAAATCAAGACGGTTCTGGATGCCAGGAGACTGAAACTGTTCAGGCGCCCGGAAAGCATTGCATGGCCATGACAGTGGGACTATTGCTCTCGGTACTGGTGTCGACAGACGGTCTCTCGTGGACGTTTTCCAGACAATGGCTAATTTGAGATTGCAATGCGTTTCCTGGTCAGTTGGCCACGTATCAATCACTCCTCGTGATTCTGACGAAGCTGAGGTCAGTACCATTAGCCCGGGCCTGCTTTACTTGCTCAGAACATTTACTTATCGGGATACGGGCTTTATGTCTCTTGACCTACGGGTTCATCTGCTCGAGTTGATGGAGGAAGCTTTTGTTACCTCTTTATCATTTCACTAGCACCAGAATCGATGGCCGTCGAATAGCCGAAGTTTTGGTTCAGCGGGCGCAACGAATTCGCGATGCACACAACTCAGTATCCACATGATCGTGTCCAAGCAAAATTTTGTGTCGGTGTGAATTGCAGCATATTGATGAGGCGCAATCTTCTTGCTACTTCACAATGTTACTGAAACACACTTTTTTCTACAGAGGTTTCTCCATCAAACAATCTAGTTTGAACCTGTCGTGACATTCCTGTTCATAGTTGTTGCGCATTCCGCAAACCATTCCGATCATGTCCACGACTGCTGCGGAGCACCTCTCCAAAACTCAAGATCATTTGGGTTTAGCAGTTGCTCTCCTCCCGACTGTACCGAAGTCTTTGATGGGCTGCTCGACACAGTCTGAAAGACATGCGACTCCGGCATACATTTGTCTCCAGCGAACCTGTAACTGAGTCTCTTCTCGTACAAGTATAGTTGATCAGAGCCATTTACGGTGCTAGAGCTAGCATCATTCGACTTCCTGGTCTTGCCAAGTACGTATTGGACGAGTGGACGAAGCGTAGGGAGGCACGCACTGACGATGCCGAGGTGGACTTCAATGGTGCTGAAGAGATGAGGGTAAAAGTAATTCCCTGATCGGTACAATTAGTTTCCGGGCCGGTTGCCTGTTGCCTAGAGAAGCAGAGGGTGATACGTACATGTAGGGTTCACAACCTTCTGCCAGTGGAGAAGGATGGCGAGTCTTGCCAAGCTGACTCCGCAAGCACTGTCGTCGGGTCAGCACTATGCTCTTCTAAAGTTCTGCAATGGACACTGACAATGATGCTAAGCCAAGTATGACGGAGATCTGGAGTTTGGTTTGAGTGGACATCTGTAATTTCCAGACTGCGTGCAGCGGTAGTGCCAAGAGCACAAAGTCCGTAAACACATTCATGGCTGAGCCGATGAGGCAGAAAAGCATCTGCTTGATGCAGTGGTGGTTTTTAATCGATTTGTCCCACATGGATGCTAGCGGTTGGCATTGGAGTCCTAAAACGACAACAAACATTACCCCCCATGCAACTGAGAAGGCAGCGATAATGTTGGTGGCATGTCGCATGTATCTGATCTCTCCAAAAATCCTTCGGTAGAAGAGGGCTATAGACACCTTGATGAGCGGGACTGCAGTTGACCAGAGGATCTCGGCGGCCAATAGTGACTGTCATGCCTATTACTACAACTGCAAAGACACGACAGAAGAAGACACGGTACCTGTGTGAAGTGCTCCATATCCGGCTCAGGTAAGGTTTTGCCCTGTCTCCCGAATCCATAGTGAACCACTAAAGTCCGGCGTTGGCTATGCGCATGCAAGGGACCATCCAGAAACTTACTGCAGAAGGTAGATACGGCAACTCCCCATGCCACAGGCTATCGCGTCATTAGCCTCAGAGTTGAGGAACGGGTCGGATGAGCGTACAAGCGCAAGGACTATAGCCAGGTCGTCTGCACCAAAGGATGCCCGCCGGAGCGCTCGTGCAAACATTCGAAGCCCAACTGCTACCGTTGCCGCTACAACGACGATAATCTCTGCGGCCAAAATGTTCGGAACTCGACTTGCTTCTGATGCATCCTCGTTCAATGCAGGCTCCATCCTGTAGAATGTGCAGGAACGCAGGATGTTCTTCCTTTACGAAATAGATTCCAAGGAGACCAGTGTCAACATAAGAGTGTGCAAAAAGGGAGCGCATAACAAGAAAGCGTATAACGCGGATGAAAGGACGAAATTGATATCGTGCTACGAAGAAGGCTTTTCATAACAGGCAGACGCGATAGAAAAGAGGCTACGGGAGAGGCGCAACCCCACGTAGAGTATTGACGCGCCAGGATGTGTCTGCATATGCTGTGCAGACACCCCTACCGATAAGAGCTGGAAGCAAGGAAGAACGCATAGTAGCCAGCGTCCAACAGCAGTGCAAATCGCACAAGTGTAGCGAGAACACAGCCAGCGCAAGGTACCGACGAAGTAACACGTAAGTCACGCAACACCGCGAGCTATCGAACCATATCTTCCTAGTTCCCGAGGCGTATGAGGACAACGGCGAATTGGCATCACAGAACGAGATGTAATTGTACGTGACGCGTTTTCGTTTCCCAGAAGCGGTCGACCCGATCACGGAACCGTCCCTTTTGCCGCTGTATTCAGCTTTATGGACGACGTTTCGAGCCTTTGCTCGTCGCTGAAACAACGTCTTCAACGAATCTGGCAGGCTGCTACCAGCAACGGGTAGTACCGCTCGGGTACTCGTCGTCTCCATATCTGATCGATTCCATGCAGGTTTCCCACTCCCAATGCATAACGCTGCGTCCGCGTCTGCTGCATAATGAGCTAGGATAAAATGGTGCCGCGGTAAAAATCGACAGCCTTATTCATCAGATGGAAATTCCCGTTTTAGAATCCGGCGGACGTTCTTTTTCGTGATTCGTTGATGGGATCCTCGGCAGGACAAATCAGTGGATAGAATAAATTGCATGACATCGAGCGACCACAAAGTGCCGTCGTTGATCGAATTCCATGCGATGCTTTTCCAATTGATTGAATGTTTATTAGATCTTTGTGAACAAGACGACAATTTTTCACGACAGTGCCGGTATGCCAGCCCCGTGCGAATATTGCTTTCCTGCATCGAACTGCAAAGTTGGAGGAGTTTTCCGTCTTGATTGGATGGCGAAATTTTCATTGCACAGAAACCCCTGGGGAAGGATGCGGGTAAGGTGGCTCGCTTGGTTATTCCCAAAGCCTGCGCCGTGAGGCTGTAACAAGCGTCTGAGAAATTCGCCGGCCATAATGGACCACTCACCACCCACACCGCAGGACTCAGCCCCGAAACAACTTAACGGTTGACAGGGAAGCCATCAGCTCGGTCTCACCGAACCCGGTTTCTTCAACGGTAATTGTGCAAACGCAAGGATACCGACATCGATGAGTTGCAGATATTCCAGCTTTCGACATCAACAAGCGCGCAAATTCATGCAATAAGCAATTGACCCGCTCGATAAGATCTTGTGTTTTG
Organism: Bathelium albidoporum; assembly: GCA_021031095.1. Taxonomy (NCBI): domain Eukaryota; kingdom Fungi; phylum Ascomycota; class Dothideomycetes; order Trypetheliales; family Trypetheliaceae; genus Bathelium; species Bathelium albidoporum. Next base: position 17,138 of record JAGFVP010000042.1, read on the forward strand.
CATACAGGACATCTGAACACTGGCAATTGCGCAGCCTGTCTGCTACATCTGGAATGGCATTCACTCGACAACAAACAAAGGATACCCTGCGTGGAATGAAGCATAGTTTCAAAGTCCTTGCTTACCGAGGCGTTTCAGGCTTCTGAGACATTGTTTTCATCCGTTCTCTGCCACGATCCACGGTGAAGAGTCAGGGAATTTTATCGGGTTGCTTGTGGTGGTGTTGCCACCTGTAGGTGTACGGCACAATTCCCTGTACGATTGTCTTCAGCTTTCCCAATCCGGTTGTATCCTTCAAGGTGCCAGTAAAGGGTGTCACGATGGGCTTCAAACTCTACCGAGTGGTCTATTGCTAGGACGATACCGTTCATGTTCATGGAGTGATCATATACTCAATTATGAGCTGCGGCTCTGTCGCTTGGCATTTGACGAGAGTAAATACTACCTACTTTGTCCAGTTGCGGTCGCTACTTGATCTTGGTGTTGCTTCTTTATGGATCTCATTTGATGTCCTTGCTCTCTGTTATTTCATGTCCCATAATTGCAACGGTTACGCTGTAACGAATTTCGTGCCATTGGATCGAAACTCCAGTCCGCTGTTCATTATGATTGATAACCTGACGAGTTTCTGACAAAAAAAGGAGCTGTAAACTGTCTTTGCAACCCTATTTCCACTAAGAATATATTTTAATCGTGACCAAACTCATCCACACGGCACTACTCCCTGTCCAACTCTCACATTCTTTTAATCGGGTTTTAGCAAAGCTTTGTTGCCATGATAAACTTCCGGCACACTTTCATCTCGACCGGCTTGATCATCGCGTTGGAACCCCTGGTCTATGGTACGTGCCGGCTGAAGTCTGCAGGGTTCCCAAGAAAACCCTTCTCTGTAGCTTGCTTCTACAGATAGGAATTGCAAGACCTAGCAGTTTATCGCCCTCAATGATGTTTTCAGCTTATTACTCGGCTTTCTAAATGAGGACTTAAGCCCCGCTCTCACCCTACTACCTCTCGAACCCCTTGCCTCGACCAGGGCAGTCCATGCATCACCAGGCGCTGGTTTCTTAGACTAAAACACTGCAGGAATCGCTCCAATGCTCATTCTTGTCTGGTTCCTGATCATTTTACATGGATTCAAAGTCCTTAGGCCCAGACTTCCGGGTCTGAGGTGCGTTATTCGGTTCTGTTTGAGAGCTGAACCATCACGTTGGCTGGCCTGGAATCATGTTGCCTGCGAGAGGAGATTTACGCGCCTTGAAGTCTGAATTCGCTCCGTACTGTAGCAGCATGAGAACACCCGACTCGAAGTTTTTTGCGACCGCCAAATGCAGTGGCGTGCACCCGGCGAGGTCGTAGGCATCAATGTTCAGCTCTGGCGTCTGTTCTGAGTAGTGTCGCAATAAGATTCTGAGCGCGCCTTCGCGCTGGCATAAGACCGCCCAATGCAGAGCAGTTCGCCGCGCGTGATCGACTTCACTTAAGCGAGCACCATGAGACAGTAAAATACTCACGACAGTCTCGCGGTCTCCAACGACAGCGTACATCAGTGGAGTACGACCGTCACTATCCTTTTCATTGCAATCTATGTTCCGTTGAACGAGAGCATTTACGATGCAGTCGTTGCCCTTTTGAGCGGCAATATGAAGAGTGCTAAGCCAGCCTTCGTCCCTGACTAGCAATGGTGCCGTGTGAGGTGCTTTGTCCAGCTCAGATGGGACGACATCCGTACGGCTAAGTCGCATTTGATCTTGCGCTTTGAGGGAGCTTAGTATTGAAAACCTGTCATTGGTGCCGTTGCCGCCAGCAAGCAAGTCAAATGCCGTGGATAACGTCGGCGAGGTTTGTGTGATGTTCGATATTGCAAAGTCCGAGTCATGGCCGAACTGCATTTGCGAGGAAGGCGTCATGTATGCCAGCGATACTGAGTTGTTGACACAAGGCAAGGTGCCTGTTGCGTCAGGGTCGAAATTGACATCGCGATATGTGTCATTCGCATTGCAGTAGATGTCACTTTGTTCGAAGGCTGAAGCGCTAGACCTATTTGGATAAATCGTTGCTAAAACAGACACATCAGATGGTGAAGTGTCGATGGAGTCTTGTGGGGAAACCGGAAGGGGAGATTGAGCGCTGGCACTAGAAGGCGTATCACATCGGGCGCTTTTGGCAGTGCGCTCTTGATCTTTTTTCTCTGCAAAGCGTAAGTATAATTAGAAACGCTGATGTACAAAGGTATGAAGGGAAATCGTGAAATTCGACTGACGACGGAACTTGCGCTGTGCAACGCGATTTTGCAAGCGACGTCGTTCGATGGGGTTGGTACAGAGTTCGATGTTGAATTCCATCCTGGTTAAGACGCAGAGTAAAGGTAGACTTATAAGGAAACCAGTAGTACAAGAATTCTTGTGCTCATTATCGGTACAACTGCATCATAGCTAAAGCCTAGCTGGAGTTTGATGCTCAAAGCTATGTTCTTGTTTGTTACTCCGTGACTCGGCCTTTATAAAGGAGATTGGGCATTTCTTTGCAATCTTTTTGATAGATGACTTTGCTTTTTGTCCACGCAGCCAAGTGGAGCTCAGCATGTGGGCGAGAGATCTTGCGATGCCTACACGGACGCAAGTCGGTCTTGCCGTCAACTACGGCAAAGCATTTTGCTCGGTAAGAATGGATATGTTGAGCTCCTGATGGACCCCAGGTTTTGTAAGCTATCATTATGGTCGAACGCCACTAGTTCAGCACACTGCCTAGAACATCGAACAATGAGATTTATCTACTCTCATGCCCTATGGGCTAGAACAAGTTTCGAGGTCGCTTGCTACGGTAGGGTTAGGATGAGGGCGGCAAGCGCCGGGACTTCCCGCAATATTTTACGTTTGCTTTGACCGTCTAGACATGTTTGGATTAGAGAGGTTGAATAATGGATCTACAGCAGATGAGTCAGGGTATAGAGATGCTGGGCCTTATGCAGTAGGCAGGCACGATGAGGTACAGTGGATGCTGTGGCCTGGTTGCTGGGAGAGCTAGACACCAAATATAGTGCGCATCCAAACCACGGGTCGGCCCTCCCGACGGGTGATTCCTGGTATCTAACTCCTCACCGCCAGGCTCTGGTCGATTGAAATGATCGGAATTGAAGGTTATCCCAAGGAAGCAGACCTAGGTAGCTTGATGATCGCGGTTTTACCATTGTTCTCCCTCAAATGATGTAACCGTGCCTCCTATCAACCCTGGTATTTTCTGGCGGTGAACTGCGGTTTTTGAGAGGAGGCAAGGACGAGTGGGAGAACTCGATCGCGAGGGGATCTGAGGAAGGATTGGAAGAAAAGCCCGCTGAAAATGTTTTAACGGCATGTAGTAGATCTTAGGCACTGTAGCTTCTGCGCTTGAATACCAGGTATTATGTTTATGCACATCATGCATAAAAATGACATCATAGTGGTGGAACAGTGACTCTGTCCAAGTCATTTTTGCCAGCATCACCACTGTTGGCCTTCAGTCATTTGAATAGAACATGACACCTTTGGTGATAAGCATAGATGATAGGATAATGCTGGCAGAAGTGGCTGGCTCTTTTTTCTTCAAGATACCTAATCATGACCAATACCGCCAACATCGTAGCCACTTGATCTATGTTTGCCTTACCCTCTTCAAACGACCTCTACAACGCTTGGTGTCTTCCGTGAATAGTCCCGTGTATACGGGGACGAATAAAACGTTGCCCAGGTTTTGCGTCTCTACACAGTGCTAGATCCAGGTCAGTGAATGAGACTCATCCGGTTTCTTATTTCACCACCACATCCTCCTCTATCCAATTGAACTTCTTCAAAAATTGGTAAAATGCCGGCTTCCATTATGGACAGGCCGCCGCGTACATTTGCCGGTCCAGCGACAGGACAGCCGGAATCTATGGCGCCGCCGCCTCCCAGGCCAAATGTGATGCAATATACGCCTGGAACGGCGATGCGCAACGGAAAAGAGAGTGAGCGGGACCGATACTGTCAGAATTGGTGCTGCTCCCGAGGAGCATGTTCTTGTTGCGGCGATCGATGAAGAGTTCTGGCCTGACGGGTGAAAAGCAAACAATAGAGAAACAGAGGGGTCAGGAATCGCTTGCTTGGCCCATTGCAAAAGCAGCGAGACGTCTTTGAGCATTGGCTAAGATTTCGTGGTTCATATTCTTGAGAATGCATATAGCTTCAACACATTAGTGAGCGTGGGCATGCCACCAAACACCCCAGCAATGCAAGCTAAATAGTGGGAATTATGTATGATGCGTTCTTAACGACTTCTCGTCTTACCCATACCACGCTTTCCAGCAAGCTGCGCCTCTGTCAGTATTTGCAGCTAAACAATGCGACACACTTGAAACTTACCAGATGTTTCTGTAACGCCGCCGTCTGATGCCTGTCCGCCTCTCCCTGCCTCGCCATCCGGTTCATCTTCTTCTGGCCCAACTTCATCAACCGCTCCGCTTTACTTCGCGCCACTTCATCCGTTACACCATCCTCACGCCGGTTCGTGCTCTGGCTCCGCGCTCGGCTCTTCGCCCGCGCAATGGCCTGGCTCGCGCTGCGAGGCGTGTCGATGTCCATGGCGTCAGTGCCTGTATCCAAGCTGCGTCCACGGGCGGAACTGGCGCTGCGGCGGCGGCTTTGATCGCGGGCGCGCGCCGAGGCGCGAGATGTCTCGAGGCCGAGACTGTTAAGGTGGTTCTCCATGGAACTGAGTTTCTTCACGGCCTTATTCCTGGGTATCGGCACTCCATTCTTTAATCGTTTCATGCGCCCTTCGTTTTTCAACAAAGCCTGCTTTTCTCGTATCAAATCCGCCTTGTATCGTATCTCGTCCTCATCTACATCCTCCATCTGATCCTCTTCGTCATTGTTGTAGAATCCGTTGGCTTCCAACTGTTCTTCCTCCTTTTCCAAAGCAGCAAGCTTAGCGGCAATGTCTGGGTCAATAAAATCGTAGACATTGCGACCGTTCACAATCTCTGGTGGCTTATCATAGCGCCATTCAGGATCTTCAAGCTGCCATTCTTTGCGCAAGTCGACATTATACACCCCAGGCCCACCATTCTCGACCTCGATATCGCGCAGCAGAGGCGGGCGATTCGGATCGTCCTTGTCATACTGCATTCGTGTTTTCACAGCGTCAGGGATGTATGCCTCGCGTGTCACGCCTCCAAGTGGTTGCGCGACATGGATGCGGCGAAGAAGTTCGCCAAGGCGACCTGTGGGTTCGCCGGAGGAAGAGGTACCTCCTTTTAGCTTTGTAGCATTGCGTTCGGCAATGAGACGATCACATGCTGCATTTCGGACTTGCATAAGATTCTCAGAAGTCGTACATGATAGTTGGAGCATTTCGATATTGTCTGTCGAGTCGATAATAGATTGCAGGGAGCTTCTGATTTCAGGGTCAAGATCTTCCGGACGAGTGACATCAATCTTGTTGATGACAAGAAAAACAAGCTTGTTCGAAAAGAGGGGTTTGATGGATTGGAAAAGCTGTATTTGAGCCTGGACAGAATATCCACACTGCTCAGAGAGATCCATAAAATAGAGGATAGCAGAACGAAGATGAGCGATGGCGGTAATGGATTGCATTTCAATCGTGTTCATTTCTTCAAGTGGATGATCAAGAATGCCTGGTGTATCGATGGCTTGAAAGCGTAACATCTTGTAGTCGAAATGGCCGACGAAAAGAGATTTCGTAGTGAAGGCATATGGCTGGATATCGACATCTGCCCGAGAAATGTTCTTGAGAAAACTTGATTTGCCGACATTTGGATATCCACAGATCAAAAGCGTACGGGTATTTGGATCGATTGAAGGTAAACGTCCTAGATGTTGACGCACTTGCTCTAAATACACCAAAGGGTCTTTTAATTTCTTGCATATTGTTGCCATCCGCCCCAATGCTGCCCTTTTGAGCTGTTTACATTGAAATAGTGATTGTCCGTATTTTAAGAGTCGCACGTAGTCACGAGCCACGGTCTCGATAAGGTGCTTGGCTGTGGAAAGCTGCCCGAGGGCGATCCTAAAGTGATCTGCATCGTAGAGAGTGTTGAGAAGATCTTTATGAAACGGGTGTATATCTGCTAACCGCGGGAAGCCATCAAGGATTGCTGAGAGCTTCTCAGCAAACGTCTCCGCTGTGTATTTGACCTTTCTCGTATAGAAGGCTCTGATTCTGCTAATCTTGAAGCCGGATCGAATCTGGGTGGGTAAACGTCGCTGTGTTCTGCTGAGGACGATATCCAGAAACTCCTGCGAGGTCGGAACAGGTGCAATATCCTTCCACGTCGTCTTCATCTTGCTTGAAAGCTCTTGTGCTAAGCTGCGGTCGCGTTAAGCGGTGCTTTAGATCGGCGCTCTCACAAAAAAAGTTCGAGGGCGCAAGCGATACCTGCAGTTGGTCCCGCCGGATCAATAGATAATCCGACAATCCTAGATATCGATATAAACACGACATGATATATACCTCTCTTGTGCAATGCTTAAAACTTCATGAGCCTCTATCTATAGCCAAGTTGTTCAAGCCAAATACCAAGCTGCCTTGCTAACCTTGATACTAAGTATAGGATTTAATTCTTGGTCTCGTTCGGTTATGAGATTTACTGAGAGTTGAGGGTCGTAACGATTTTAAAGAGGCCGTTGAAGAGGGCAGAATTTGACCTGCATAAGTCTGGTACTGGACTTGCCTTTGGCCTTCTGTTGTATCAACGCAACTATAACAAATGCAATGATTTCAGCATAAGGACTTGAATCTACCAACTGGGCCACCGAGCACCAGCATCCACAAGTTACGAGTTTATACAAAACAAGCAGAGATGTTGCAATTTGATCTAATGCATAAGGTGACACCCTAGCATCTACGATTGGGTGAAAGTCAAGTGTCGTGACTGGCCTTTCACACGTTGAATCTCCTCCAAAGCCGATCGGGAGAAGCAATATTTGGCATCTCCAAGTGCTGAAAGCTCAAATAGAGCAACTCAGCGAATGAACGCCATTGTAAGCATGTTGCCGTACCCTGTTGCAGTGCCATCACCCCAAATTAGAGAGGAAAATGGCATGCAACTCGGCTGATCAATTACCGTACACTGAGCGCTTGTGAAAGGTAGGACCACTTCGATTCTAAGGATGAGCACTCTCTTTCTTTCAGGTGAAATCACCACTGTCTTGTGTATCGTGCCAATCTTGTAATGGACAAACCATATTGATCCAAGCCTCCCCACCGAACTTAACGTCGCTTCTCCCCTTGTTTTGAAATCCCTGCTTCTCGTAGAATGGAACGAGCCTTTCATACGTGATGAGTGCTATCTGATCTGCCACTTCACTTGCTTGAATCCGCTGGATATAAGCCTTGAGGAGCATTTTACCAAGTCCCATGTTTTGATGTTCTGGTACTACGGCAAGAGAATGGAGAGCTATTGTTCGCCCTTGCTCTTGGTGTCCAAGATGTGCACCCAGCGCAGATTGCTCTTGCCCATCTTCAGGGATAGCCATATCTTCGTCTTTGACTATCCGATTGGTAGTTTTCGTGACGATGACATGCGCTAACAGGACGAGTTTGCGGTCAGGCTCGCCGGTCAGCACAGGTCCCGCTGTAGCCGCGGTACACAGCTTAATCGCTTGCGAGTCTGGACTGGCAGAAGTGAAAAGGCCGATGCAGAGCTCGCCGCATTTTGAGAAGCGGTAAAGGAACTATGCAAATGTAAGTCTTGGCTCTGTCTTGCTGTGATGTAGCGCGTGAGAAACAAGCGTGAAAATGCTATCTGCTTATTTCTCCGAGTGTTATGATAGAGAACGACCAGAGATCGTGATAGAAATCAAGCCAAACCATTCGCCAAGCGCATCCCGGAATCCCCTTTCGAGATGAGATCGTCAAGGCTAAGCTTTGCTGCCCAAGGTAAGAGTGCAGCTTCTAATATCGTTGGCATTGGAGGCCGTAATGATGTGCTGGGGATGGTCCCAACCAAAACTAAGCACGCCGTGGAAATCCATGGCTCCGGCTCGCAAACGAGATGTGCGAGCGGATAGCGACATGACATCTCGATGCGTAAAAGTGGTTCGCTTACCTTTTCTCGTGAACACCTCTGCTCAGGCGGAAATGTGGCTTCTTCTAGCTTCAAACAGCTCTCGACGTCTTTCGAAGTGAGAGACTGTGTGAAGGGGTGAAGTGTACGAACGCCTTTGGAGCCTTCTTGGCCCATGTTTTGAACAGTCACATTGGTCATGTGGACGAGGTTGCCAGGCGACTTTTCCAAGGGAGGCATGCCCATGAGGGCTTTGTCCGCCATGAAATCGCGCGGCATCTTGATCGATCTGCAGGATAATGCTTGATGTGCTGTCACCTGCACCCGGGCAGACTCCGGCTGGGCGCTCGAGTGGTACGAAGATGCGTCGAGGCCTTTTGGTGTAACAGAGGCGTGCAAGTAAGATGGCAGGCGGTAAAGCAGACCCAAGATTGATTCAACCAGACGGGAAAGTCGGTGGCAGGCTTTGCACGAGCAAACAATGAAAATACTCGCCCTTTATAATCAAAGGAGAATGTCGCGACGGCTCATGTCCCGGAAGAGTCAGCCCTGCAGCGTCAGCTTCCAGATCAATCCGGTGAGCCCAGAAGAGCAGGCGCAGAGCGAGCAGAGCAGCGCAGAGATCCAATGAGGAGCGCGCCCAAGTATCTGCTACACTCTTACATGCGGCCAGGTGTCTACACCTAATGCTGTACGAGGCTGGCCGCTACGAAAAGGAGGCCGAGTGGGTGTGATGAGGGCGAGTCTTGCAGACGGGGCAGCAACGAGTGGATATTAAAAAGATGCTTGCAATTCGAGCTGCAGTCCAGGGCTGGCAGATGCGACGCATCTGCAGGCGTGAAACGAGACGATGACGATGGGGCTCGGCCAGCGTGCCCCTCGTTGAATTCAGCGTCGTCTCACGCCCGGCGAAGAGCTCAGTTCCATCGCTTTTCTCTCTTCTCCAGAAGCTCCCTCCCTCACCACACATGTATCGCCGCTCGCTCGCTCCGGAGGTCTCTCACGTGTTCGCACACGTCCAACAGCCTCCTTAGCACTCGTCGTCGAAAAGCCAGGCCCGTCTCTCGGTTTCCATTACCTTCTTTCGCCGCGGTGACGGAGGGAAGTGAAGCAGTCATCTTCTAGGCGGCAACACGCTTACGAATTACTGCCCTTCTTTTATACCTGCTAGATCGATCTTCTCCAGCACCACTGCCTTCTATCGATTACACCCGTTGGCGCCAGTGTCACCATCATCGCCCCGACCGAGCCTCTCAGTTTGCTCCCTCCGCTCTCTTTCGAGCGACTTGCATATCCACTACCCGCAAGGCACGCACCCACCACCTCTCTTCCCACCACCTCTCAACCGAGCTGAGCCAAAATGTGAGTTTCACACGGGCCGAATGTGGGCCCGACAGACGGTTTTTGTGCAACATATAATAGACAGAACTGACAACTCTAGGCCGCGCGTCACGATATCCATAAATGCTCCCGAGAACGAGCTGGACGGAGAGTTGGTCACTCTGGATCTGCCAGCCGAGCTTACCGTCGCCGGATTGAAGAGCAGCGTCCAGGCCGAAACCAGTCTGCCAGCACACGCACAGCAATTTTTCCTGAACGGGCAACCCCTTTCGGGCGACGACAAGACTTTGGACGATATCGGAATCAAGGACGGTGAGATGCTAGCCGTGTTGATCAATAAAGACCCAGCGCGGTCCTCAGCGGGCGCGACACAGAACCAACGCACGTTACATCAGGGAGGCCAAAGCCAGCAGACGAATGGAGCCGGCGGCAGGCGAATACCAACAGCAGGCGAGGTTGAGACCATTAGAATGAGACTGTTGAACGATCCAGACGGGCAAGGTCGTGTACGAGAGCATAATCCGGATTTGATTAGTGCACTGTACGACCAAAACCGATTCAGGGAAATGTTCCTTCGGGTAGTGAGGCAGGAAGAAGACCGCGCAAGGGAACGCGACGAGCAGGTTCGACTACTGAATGAAGACCCCTTCAACATCGAGGCTCAGCGAAAGATTGAAGAAATGATCAGGCGGGATAACGTGGTCGAAAATCTTCAGCACGCTATTGAAAACAACCCCGAAGGTAGGCGATCTCTCTCTTTGCGCTACTTCACCTTGGTTGTTTTTGGGTCAGACGAGCTAACGTATCTCATCTTTACTCCAAGTATTTGGTCGAGTCACAATGCTTTACATCAACGCAGAAGTCAATGGCCATCCAGTCAAAGCATTCGTTGACTCGGGCGCGCAAGCTACGATCATGTCTCCGTCGTGCGCCGAGACTTGCAACATTATGCGTCTTATTGACACACGCTATGCTGGTGTCGCGAGAGGCGTCGGCACTGCCAAAATCCTTGGACGAGTCCATTCTGCCGATATTAAAATCGGTGACGCTGAGTTACCTTGTGCTTTTACCGTCATGGAAGGGAAAGACGTGGATCTTCTACTTGGTCTGGATATGCTCAAGAGATACCAAGCCTGCATTGATCTACAAAAAGGCGTTTTGAGATTCCAAGGGAATGAAGTCCCTTTTCTACCCGAGAGCGAGATTCCTAAATATATGGAGACCGAAATCGATGAGCCAACCATTGCAGGACCAAATGGTACGGAGATCGGAGCAAAGTCTGGGGCGGTCAGGCCAGCTGGAGCCACTGCTTCGACTGCATCTTCCACGGTAGCCGTTGGGAGCTCCTCTGGAAAGTCTCCTACGAATTTCAGAGGACAGGGCCAGACGCTGGGGTCAGGGTCATCGCCGGGAACTACAGCACCGCGACCTGCACCGGCTTCTTTCCCACCAGAATCCATCAACCAACTGCAGAGCCTCGGATTCTCCCGCGAAGAGGCGATTCGCGCCCTCGAAGCTACAGATGGAAACGTGGAGTATGCCGCTGGTTTACTCCTGGGTTAGCAAGCACAGCTCACCATGGACGATTGGTCAGCCTTGCATCGGTCGGCGTCAGTTTTAATGGTAGCGTTTGAGTTGTTTTTCCATCAATTCCTAATTGCTCGTGCATATTTCTAGCTGGGCATTATGGTGGATACATGCGGTCCAGTAGTGTCGCACGTGATATGGTCACGTCATTATACTTGAGGGGATAACAATGTGTGTTGAATCTGATACCTCAACGTAAATGTCCGAAACCGGGCATTAACTTCAATAAGGAGATGAAAAAAAACTAGATTGTCGTCAATTTATATCATTACGATGCCCAAGACGGGCAGTGAATCCCATCTTGGCGCCCGTGGCGAATTGTCACTGTTTGATCGATCATGATAAGGCACAAGTCAAACGAGTGAGATGAGTAGATCCTAGGTAAACGTTTGTATGATATCTCTATGCTTAAACTTTACTTCAGACCATAGATTCGTCGGTCTTGCCTCAAGCACTCGAAAAATTGCGGTACAATGTCTCCCCGATGTATTCATGAAAGCAAAGGATCCTTGTTTCTATGTCACGATAGAGGATCACCCTTTGTTACGTTCCAATTTGTGTTTCCTATCTAGACTTCGATATTTGGCACGCAGACAGAAGTGAGAGGGTTTGATAGACATGATGAAACTTGCGTTGCGATTCTTTCTGCAATATTGAATTGCATAGCCTGCGCGCAACGCAAATTTCTTCTGCGGTCCTTCAAGTTGAAGAAGGAAGGCCGGTGACATACTGAGCGACGCACATCCTTCGCCAGCGGCTGGCCCCGCACTATGAACGTTGGCCTTTAGGAACCAAGCAATCCTGTTGTGGTTCAGCAAGCCTGGTAATTTGAGGTTGGACACCTTGTAGCAGGATCGTAATATCGCCCTCATATACGGCATGGCTAACGATACAACTGTCAAAAAGCCTTCGTGTAGAGCCTAGACTGTGCCTTGGTTCTCCACAAAAGATCGAGCACGCAGCATCAGTTGTTGGTATTATATCTTGCATTATGTCAGCAGTTGCTTCATCAATTCCCTTTTTTCTACAGTCTCAGGTCTAGCTGCGATTTGTGTACTTGCCTGTATTTGCATTTAGGGCAGTAATAAAAAACGGTTGTGCCTTCATCTGCGCTTCGCAGCTGAATGTCCTTGAAGTACATATTTGGATTTTCGCACGAAGGACAGATCTGATCTATTTCTGCCCAAGTCTGTATTTCCTCGGCATTGATGGTCTGAATGTCGCCTCGCTTCTGACGGAGAGAAGAAGGGAATGCCTCTGGCTTTGACGTCGTGACAGTCGTCAAGGGCCATTTGTCTCAAGCTCTTGTAAGTCCATAATTTATAAAAGAAGACAGAGAAAACGGGAATTGTACTCACTTTTGTTCAGAGCATTGCACACGCCGCAGATGATCTTTTGGTCTTGTGGTGGTTGCCGATTCAGCAGGTTGCCGCAATCCGTGCAAAAGAGCAGGCTGCCGACCAAGGCCATGGTGTGAATCAACATAAAATCCTTGTTAGATTAAATGCAAGAAAATCTTGGTAAATGGAGACGAGTCGGAGGTAAATAAGATTTTTGGATGTTCACGGACAAAAATTTTTCCGTAATATGGTGAGGGACTTCAATTGGGCGAATAAATACACTGAACAGAATACTACCTATTCTATGCGAGCTGGCAGGCGAAAGAAGTATAATTGCAAGATACAGGCACCACCTGCTGACCGACCAACTTCTACTGTGAAAGATGCTCCGGCTTTCAAGCGAGCCCTACTCAAATCTCGTTATAGATTTATTTCGCCAAGCAAAAACTTGAACGTGGATGCTCCATGATGGACATAATAGAAGATGGATTCTCTTTCGCATCGTGAGAAGCATTCATTGCTTCAATTAGCCTTCTGCAATCAATCTCGCCACTTCGTCAGCACCGCTTGGGAGTAGACCTGTTAGATTATCCCATCCATCTTTGGTTATCAGAACGTCATCCTCTATTCTCACGCCTCCAACGTCCCAATACCTATCCAAAACCTTTTCATCAATGAACCGCTTCGTTTCACCATCCTTCAAGAAAGGCTCGATGATGAACCGACAGAAATAAACTCCGGGCTCCACCGTTACTATCGCCCCCTCGGGAATCTGCCCTCTGATACGCAGGTACCTAAACATTGGGTCCTCATCAGCATAGTTCGCGTTGCCCCCAACATCATGCGTGTCCATTCCCAAGTAGTGACCCAACCCATGCGGGAAAAATGCTGTACTAATCCTTTTTTCCCACAACTTCCCCTTCTCCCCCTTCAGAATGCCCAACTTCAGCAACCCATCAATAGCAATCTCATGCGCCCGCTCATGCGCATCTTCCCACTTCAGCCCCGGCCGACACATCTCCATCGTCTGCCTCTGCATCTCATGCACCAGCTCATAAATCTCCCGACTCTCGCGCGTCCAGCGCCCATTCAGCGGAAACGTGCGCGTTACATCTGCCGCGTAGCAGTGGTACTCCGCTCCCGCATCAATGAGCAGGTTCAGCTTCTTGCTGAGTCCGAGGTCGTTGCGGATGTAGTGCAGCGTGGCGCAATTGTGTCCGCCCGCCACGATTGGGTGATATGCCTGCTCGTGGCAGCCCTGCGCGATGCACTTCTGTAGGAAAAGCCCGTACAGGTTCTGCTCGTTAGGCGCGTGTCGGGCGGCGCGCAGTACAGCTGTGTGTGCGGCAGCGCTGACCTTGTTGGCGTGGCGGACGAGGGCGACTTCGTAGACGTCTTTGCGGATGCGGCAGGTCTCGATGGCGTTGCGGAGGAGGGCGAAGTTAGGGGAGGCGAGTTTGAGGTCTGGAGAGATCCGGTCCTCGATAGCATAGATGGGGTTAGTGAGGGAGGAGATGTGGGCTTTGATTGAGGTATTGGGGAGAACAACATCGACGTCGTATCTGAGGAATGGTCAGGGAAGAAGGCTTCATTGGGACAGTTGTTCGTAGACATACAATTCAGCAGCTTCTTCAACGGTTACAGGCAGGCCAGACCAGATGACCTCATCAGGATCAACAGGCGGGATGTAAAGGGTTGACTTGTCTGCGTCAATGTCATAGGTAAAGAAGCATTCGGGGAGTGGGCAGCCTGTAAGGTAGTAGAAATGGCGGCGCTGGCTATGGAAGACCACAATCAGCAAGGAGTAGAAGGATATTGTTCCTGGATAGCCCAAAGATTCGATCGAATATGCTTGCATGTTTTCGTAGACTGAAACGAAGTTGTACCGACAAGATCAAAGGCGTTCCGAATTGAGCCATAAAAAGGTTTGTAATTCTTCAGATGATGCATAAAGGAAACAACAATGACAGGAAAGCCGATAGGATGCAATCTTCATGACTTCAAAGCACTCACTGAAATTGGACTTCTTGATCTTTATCCTAAGCATCAATCAGCAATGCTTACATATTGAATTACAACCGTCTGTGTTTTATACATACCTCAATCATCATTGTTCTCTGGCCCTCGAGATAAATGATACCCTTCCTTTCCCCGCCATTGGCGGCGATCCAGTCCACGACTCTACGAGCATGATCCTTCGCTGGATATTTTCCCTCAAGTATTGGCTCTTTGGGAGGTGGCGTATCCATCTCACTGGTGGTTCATGACAGAGTACCCAGTGACTGGTTGCGTATGAGTGTTGTCTTTGATGCGGTCAAGTGGGGCTTTATCGGAGTTTAAGCCGAAGCTCAGCAAGCACTTCATACCTAAAGATGTAATACTGTGTCTCTCACCATCACAGTAACTTCAGACGAGCATGTAGACTCCAAAGGCTACGATGCATGACTGAATTTAGCCTTTCATCTGCCATCAGCACCTTTCTAGAGTCTATGTAGAGGTGATCCCAGTATTATCCTAAGATGTTAACCAGACTCCCTATGGTAAAGCTGGAGAAGATCTGGCATGATAACCAAGGAAGAGATCTATGATATCTGATTCGCCATTCAGATCAAGCGCAAGGCTCTTGACTAAAATCTAAACGTTTTAAAACTCCAGAGATAGCCTGTAAACATCGCCGTTCCCAAAACTCCAGCAGATGCCAATGTGGACGATGCCAAATATATACATACAAGCTTATTCTCCAAGCTCCGATATGCCCAAACGCCTTGTATACATTGTGTGATATTGTCTCTTAATCCTTCCACCGGTTCAAGAATTTAGCCATATCGTCCGAAGGCGCGGCAGCAGGTGCGGCCTACAGATCACTCGTTAGCATATTTTGACATCGTCTTCTCTGTCCCGATCGCTTCGACTTACTGTGTTCTCCATGCTGCTGACACTGAACGTATTACTCGCCGTAATCGTCGTCATTGGACTTGTTGGGATCGGTAGCGCCGTCTTGGCAATCGTGAACGCGCTCGTCGGGTTCAGTGGCGTTGGGTTCTTGGGTGCGCTGATCTTCGTCGGCGGTAGCCCAACCATTGGCGCGTACTTGGTCAGCCCCGTTTGCTCGGCATAGGGTGTTACGCTGCCGTCGCCTGCAGCGGCGGGGTTAGCGTTGTTGGAGACTTGGTCTTGGTTGGTGGGGCCCGCAGTGCCGCCGGGAATAGCTTTGGCAATGGCAGGCGGGAAGGAGCCAGTCATTCCAGAGATGGTGAAGCGGTCGGAATAGTTAACAATTTGACCACCTTGAGAGGCGGCGGCAACTATTTTGATGTAACTAGCAGATGAGGATGTCAGTTATAGTGCAGAGAAACGCGATTGGCCGTCCATGTTCAAATGTCTCAAGATTGGTAGATATGAGAGTGAACTCACTAGGCATTTGCGGGAGTTGATGCGCCGCTCGTTGCAGGAACTTGTATTGCGGCCGTATTTCCTCCTTGGAATGTTTGCGGTGTACTGGGATTGACAATCGGTATCTGAGAAGCAAAGAGTCCATTAGACGTTGCTCGACCAAGCCCTGCGACCACTGCCTGGATAACATACAGAGTTGGAATCGTCATTTCCTCCAGCCATCAGGAACAATTGGTAGTTGACAAGCGAAGACAGAGGTGTGCCCGAGTTTGAATCCTCCCATTGAACACTCAGGACTCCAGCAGGTACTGAACCTCCCGAAGCTGGGCTTATGAATTTGACGTCGGCGAGTGCGAGGGGGGCGAGGGATGAGATTAAGGAGAGTAGTCGGAACTGCATTTCGCTCGCAAGGGGTGGACACGAATAAAGAAAGACTGTTGCCCAGTGCTAGAGGGAATAGAACAGTCTTGACCGCAGCACTACCAAACGAGCAAAGACCAGCAGAAGTAGAGGAGAACGAGGCTAGGTAGGTAGAATTGGGGATTGATTACCAGAGAAAGACATGTGGAAAGAGCGCTGCGCCATCAGCCCAAATGTGGTTCGGCTTGAGCCACCGTCGTCACGTGCATAGCAGGGTCATGCCAGGGGCTCACCAATGGCACTTGTCGCCCGCCGCAATCGAAATTTCGGTGAAGAGACCATCTCATGTTTCCCGAAGCCTCCGCACCTTTAAAAATTTGAGAGCGTTACAAGATCAAGAGCCACATACACTGCAGTACTAATGGTCAAGGGCAATGTGTTTTGAACTTGAAATACTCCTCACCGAGTCGACGAATAATCGCTTGTCGAGTCCGCCCGATTACAAGATTCACTAGGAATTTTTACTGAGGAACGTAATGACCATGCATCCAACGCCGAAAGACGAAGCCACCCCCAGACTCAAATTCCATGATTTCATCTTGTCTCTTTTCTCCTTAAAGGCAGCCTGAAGGTCATGTCCTCCGGTAATTTGCTTTTCACGCCTTCTGCCTGGCGCGCTGCCTGCTGCAAAGCTGCCATCTTGTCTCTCAATCGCTCACGGTTCATGAACAGCTCAAAATCGATCATGTAACACAAGCTGACCTCCAGGAACATCAATTCTTTTTCGCTCACTCCTCCAACGCCTGCAAACCGCTGCTGTGGATATCTAAGATCCTCCAACGTCTTCATCGCGACCCGCAGACTGGCAAGGACCAGCCGATGTGCTGTCCGTGCTGTGATCGGAACGCTGCGTTCTTCTACACAAATAGAATGGATATATGCACCGCTGGCCAGATAGACGGCAGTACTCATTGGACAGTACCTGTGTAAGCGTTCCAAGTACGCTTCGAGCGATATCGGAGGCGGCTTTTTCGAAAAGAACTTGCGAGCAACGGCTTCGTACTGTGTGTGAGATCGTCGAGGCCTTGCGTGCACATCATCGTCACTGGGCGGCGGAACGGCAGGTTCATGAGGATGAGCTTCGGGACTACCAATGGGGATCCTTTTGAAAGAGGGCGAGGATATGTCGGAGCCTGGCACTGCTGATGGTGTTCCTGGACGGCTAGTTCGAGGTGAAGCATTCTCCTTATTTACAGAAAAAGAAGATCTTGGAGTGGACGGTCGAGAAACAGGTGGTGTGGGTGGGACATCACCAGTAGCAACGGCAAGGGCATCAATGGCGTCGCAGAGCAGCTTGAGTGCGCTCTCCGGTGCCATGGACATGATGTCCCAATTCCCCACATCGGCAGGCGGTGTTGGAAGTGAGGTTGCCGCTGTGGAGGCAATCCGTGGAATCACACCAGGATCAGATGAAGGATTTGGAGGTGGAGGTGGACTAGAAGACTGAGCTTCTCCTTGCTGGTTTGCATCATTCGGGGTAGGGTCCATGATTGTCTATGTCTCGCGTGTTGGGGGTTGATGAGAGCTGTGGATGTAATCAAATGTGGCTGGTCAATAAATTTCCCTTTTCAGACAGGCTCAGAAAGGTGCATCGTGTGCGGTAAAAGATGGCGAGGTCTTGTCATGCTTCTGCAGGCAAATACTAGCATAATTGTTCGACGTGACGGAGCGCAGACGACAGCAGAGCTTGTGCAAGCATGGCCGGAGAAGCGTGATTTCAACGACTCTGCAGGAAAGAGATCAAAGGGCGAAAGGTACAGAGCAGGTCCACTGCATCCCTGCTTCCAGGCGCGGAGTAGACAGAGGCTAGCGGGGAAGAGGAACAAGTCGCCGGATGGTCCTTGCCTGTAACGTGCCCTGCGATAGATTGGATAAAATGGTAGTGCTCTCCCCAACGATCGGGCGGAGACCGCACACAGCAAGGGAACCTGGGTCCTCTGATCGTGTTCTTGACGGCCAGCAATTTATGGGTGAGACGCCATTCAGATAAGATCAGCTCAAAGGATCTTGAAATTCCACGGGATGCACGAGACCTGCACATCCTTTCCGACCGACATACAGGCGCCACCAAGCAGCCATAAGCCTTGCGAGATGCGCGGATCCAGCGTGTCGGATACGCATAGCAGGGGCGCTCACGACTTCATAAAGCCTAGAACGCCCGCTGCACGGCAGGATTCATCAGAACAGGTCACTCCAGTGGCGATCGCTGGTCTAAGAGAAACTCAACTGAGCCTCCCGTGCCCCCCAGGACGCGCCAAGCGGGCTGAAATAGTCAGGTGATACAGAAAGAACTTTCCTCTCAAGACAAAAGGAGACTCTGAAGTGGCTAAATTCCGAAATGGGCGGCATGTGAGGTAAGTGAGTTGAATCAATGGGGCGCTCTCTGCCGATCGGTCAAATATGTCTCATTACGATATGCATTAGTAAAGACTACGACGCCCTTTCTGCACCCAAGCACCAAGCTGGCGGCTGCAGTAGGCTGTTCTCTGCTCATCGCGTTACCAAAAACAATAACTGGTGTCGATCGAGAGGACGACAGCCTAGGTTTATGCGTTCCACTGACAATCCGTGCCGCCTCGCATATTACATAGCGCAGGCAACTCGATTCATAACTCAGAAAAAGGAGCAATTTTGGCTTGGGCTTCGATGATTCATCATGCTGTGATTTGCGGGAAACCAAGAGCTTTTATTCACACTAAGTAAAGCGCCCGTCTTATTCACAGAAAACTCTTCTAGTAATCCGCACAACAATTGGCGCAACCTCCAATGCCCTGATCGGAGTTAGGAAGCGGTACGCTTCTCACGTCGTCGGCCTAACTCAACGACCAGGGCGACATCAACAACGACGAATGACCCGCCTCTCGGTGCCGCGCTGTTTAATCATTCCTGTTCTTATTCTATTGAGTTGTATGCTATGGCATCGTTAGGCTTTCTTGCAATGGCTATACTGGCCGTACATGCTTTCACAGTCCTGAACGCTTATGTATCTCGATTCACTTACTCCTCGGCGAGCCCGTCTTTGGATGCGTATTGTTGCATTTCTCAGCAGTGACAAAACGACTGTCTTAATCTTGGCGATATTTTCTTCATGTAGCGGATCTGGAAGATGCGGTGTTGGCATCGCCTCGTCGCATGGTATCAAGAAGCTAGTGATTCATCTTGGGTTGGATGATGGGAGAGCGAATCCATTTCCAGATCTTTGGCTTAGGCTTTAGGAAATGTGGTAATGGCTTCACCAAACCCCTATATACCGCCAAGACTGTCTGAACATACCATTCGGCGGTTTCTTGGTCAGCATGACCAGGATGTGTTATCTCCAGTCTTTCAGCACGATCGACGACACGGTATAAGGTACGCAGGGCATAATTATTGAATTAGAAGATGTTGAATGTCCAAATCGAAGACAGCGTGGGGATTTTTACTGCTCGATCATCTTTCATGAGAACAGAGAGCAGTGAAGAGTTGGATTGCCAGATGTACCGCAAAGAAAGGTCGCTGGTCCTACAGCTCCTCCTGCTCCTGCTCCTGCTCCGACTTCTGTCTCGACTCCTATTGCAACTACTCCCGAGTCGAGCAAACGGTGTTTAAGCTCATCTCTATAGGCCCTGCCTACCAAACAACTAAGGGTTTATTTGTCTTCGCCTTTTGAAGAAGGCCAGGATGGAGATGATGAAGAAGGAAAAGAATCGTCTGATGGGAGCAAGGACGATGACGACGACGACGAAAATCAGATGGCAGCATCCTCGATCAAAAAAGTGAAAATCTTGAACTACGTACATCTGAGACTATCCTTCCAAGTACGTATCTGAATTTGGATGATGCTTTTGTCTTAAGTGCACTTTCTGTCTCCAGTATATCAAAGGGGTACCTCACCGCGATCTAAGAAGCTATGAACCAGCATTTTTGGAAACGAAAAAAACAACTGTAAAGTGTAAACTCCTTGCCAAGTGAGGATCTCCCCGAATTGTGATCTTAAAGATGGCTTTCGTTTAGAAATTCCGAAAGAAACCTCGCCCTTCTCAAGATATGCATGTACCTCTTTTCTTTCTTTCTTTCTTTTTTTTTTTTACACCAATAATCAGCTGCAGAGACCCCCAATACAATCCCGGCAGCGACAAGCTTGACAAAAACTTGAAAAAATCTATCCCTTATGATCAGGGTAGCTGCCTTGGCTGGCGGTCTCCTCGCATATCAAGCCTTGGCGAAGCATCCAATGACTTTTACAAAACTGGTGTATATATATTCACAAGGCTCAAAATGCCATTAGGAATTTGAGGAGACCCCCAACAAATTTATTGAGACTTAGGTCTTCTCGTGCTTTTGCAAGAAAATTAATTGACAATTGCGAAGCTCAATATGAGTGGGGATGTCCCCAAAGTTATTCAGCTACAGAAAGAAGAGACAATTCTTCGCATCATGACTTTTCCGCTCCTTGTGCAGCGAGTGGGCCACGCACGTATGCAGCCCACTCAGGCGGATTTCCTGGCAATGCCACATTTGCGACCCAGACAATGATTCCCGGCGCTCCTTCAGGGATGACACGCTCTGGGCGACCTTGAGAGGTATCGTAAATGCCCAGGCTCCACTTAACGCCGTTATGCCTGCCCCAAATCGTCAAAATGCTGGCCATTTGGTCGGCCGCGAGATAGTCTGTGGGGTTGGCATTGCCTTCCTCGAAGAATTGTGCTGATGTGCGGACCGCTAAGAGATCTTGCCAACGGGGCACGAGATGTTTCTCAATGACTCCATCCGCAGCGAGGGTTTCGATACTTTGGGCTATTGCGTGATAGCCGTTAAGGATGGGTTCCCCGGTTAACTTGTTCTCGATGAGGCCCTTCTTTAATATGTGTTCGTTATATTTCTCGACTATGGCCATGAATTTGACCACAGTCTCCGTCGTTGATCCGTCGCCCTGGCTCCAGTCGCCGAATTCACCTGCCAAGCTGTCCGCCATTCTGAGACGTCCTTGGCCATGTTTAGCATGATCAATTTTAGATTAATTCCTGGAGAATTACCCGTCGCTTTCAACAGATGCTTTGCTGGCGACTCAACAGGAGACTTCCCCCTTGATATCGTGGATGCCTCTGATTGTGTGTTTTAGAGTTGCGGCAACGGTGGCTAGCTGAAAAGACTCCCTTGCTTAAACATCAATATGGCATCGTAGATAGTCTGGCCTGGAATACTTACAACGGAGCACTGATAGTCGCTCGTATATGCGAATCCTTGGTGGCTTATGTCGTAAACAAGAAAAAAGAAGTGTTTGTTTCCATTGGATTACAACGCACGGAGGAATCAACGACAGGCGAAGTCACACGTACGTACCCTGCATCACGGCTGACGCGGAAGGTCGCCGATCCTGTGTTGAAAAGGAAATGAAGGCCATGCCGGTCACACTCGACAAAGTGTGACACTCATTGAAGGGGCCCACCGGATTTGATGATTTGGTTTGAACGTGTAGGATCGACTAAAGCTTCGCCCAAGATCTTTCTGGATGCATACTCCAGCGACCTTGACCCTGTCAAGACAGGCTTGTCGCAACATGACTGAACAACAAGATCGATCTCGAAATGCGGACTGCTGTAGTCGCGCCTTCGAACTCCCTAAGGTGATGTTGTATTCATCTAGGCATTACGTAATAAATTCCAAAATCCATGGAAATAGTGCTCATTTGCAGATTTCAACACGTAAAACGAAAGAAGCCGTAATTACGCCAAAGGCTTGACGAAAAACGAAAACTTGCTGGTATATTTAATGGAAATTTGTCAAGGAAAGAAAAGGGATGGGAATAGAGTGATATTGGAAATAAAGCGGAATGGCGAGGGGCAAAGTACATGGCTCTATTGAAGACGAATGATTATTGCCGCAGCTACCAATTAATGCGGAAACTGAATTTGTCTCTTCAAGGTGCAAGAAACAAACGATGTACAGTTGATAAAGCAGCTTTATCCCGTTGCTAGGTACCTAATGCTACTTCCTGACTCTGCCAGAAACAGCGGCAACGATTTCGAAGCAGTCGTAACGATTCTACATCTTGAGGGAAAGTATCATAAAAATGATCACAAATACCAGGAAAAGACCGACAGAAGACGTCCCGACGACAGTGATCAGCGGTGCTGTATCGGACAATATACCAGACGGAAAGATGAATGATACTGTTCGCTTCCTCTTCGTACCCTATGATGCAGTGAAACGTGATTGTAGCAGCATGGCCTGCCATGATATGAAAGGAAAGCAATGTCGGGGCCTGTGGAAATGCTATACAGTAACCTACAATCTCGCGATTCTCTACCAAGTGTATCTCATCTGTAATTTCTTGCCAGTAAATCCACCGCCAATTCTGCGCGCAATTAGCGACGCGAACACTCTTAAGCGACAAGACTTCCTCCATCTTCCCTCCCTAAGCATGTCTCTCGTCGCCATCAGCCAGGCCATCCCTCACTTCCACCCGCTCAACCCAGCCCACGGATCCGCACCATTTCCTGCCTGCTGCGCGTGCTTCGGGGGCTGACTTCTCTGCTGCCCACTCTGCGCCCATCCACCCGGACCCGCAGGGTAGTTGGCTGCTGTGAGCGCCGAATAGTCTTGAGCAGGAGGCGGTGGGCCTGGAGGAGGTGGCGGCGGAATATAGCCCTGCGGCAGGTAGGGAGGTTGCTGCTGCTGCTGCTGATATTGTGGGGGTTGCGGTGTATGCGACGGGTGCGGCGGCTGGAACTGTGAGGGTGGCTGTGGGGTGTGAGATTGTGGATGTTGTTGATGATGGTACGGGTACTGGCCAGAAAGCTGGGGTGGAGGGTTGTTGAAGTATTGCTGTGTTGCAGGTGGGGAGATTTGGCCATAAGTGTTGGGATTGTAGGGCTCGCGAGGAGGCAGAGAAGAGAGACTATGTTGGTAAGATTCGCGGCGAGGAGGTGAAGCTTGGTAGGAGCCGTTGGAGTTGGCAGTGGATTGAGAGAAGGTGTGCTGGTGGCCATGCGGGACGGGTGGGGATTGTGCGTATTGAGAAGTGGGTTTGACAGAGGGGTATCGAGGTGAAGATACCGGTGGCGATGCCGTAGCTGTGTACGAGGAGTTGTAAGAGTTTGAATGAGGGAGTGAGGGCGGCCGTTGAGATGAGCCTTGGCTTTGGCCGCCGGGTGACTTGGAAGGATCCACGGACATCCGTTCCATGAGTTCTTTTAGCCGCTCGCGCTCTCTGTCTGCTTGCATACCACCCGTGCTGGCTTTGGCATTTTCTATGGCGCCAAGGAGCTGACCACCTTCGGATCTTCGGTTGCTCACAAACGTCTCCACGTTCTTATGGAGGCTCTCAACGGTCTCTTTCATTTCAGAGTAGAAACTCTGAGCGCGAAGAAGACCCTGGATGAGATCATTGAACGCTTGGTGAATTTTGCGGTATTTTGTCATCACGGAACCCCTCTGCCTAGAGAAATTCTCGTACTTGTTCTGCTCGGATCGGACGCGCTTATCCTGCAAAAGGTCGCTGTATGTTTTAGTGAGCTCTTTCATGAGCGAGCTTTGCTTATGTGTTGCCTGAAGTAATCGGGTCTGATGAGGTCTGAACTTTTCTAGTTCTGCTTTGAATAGCTGTTGTTCTTGATTCGTGATGGACCTCTTGTTTAAGATGAGAACATTGGAAATGTCATCGTTATGAACCTGTATGACCTTTAGTCAAGGTAAAGACTGCGGTATCAATCGATTCTTCTTACCTTGTCTTTGAGATCCTTGAGAACCTGCATTCGCTCCTTTTTGATCAAGTTCAACTTCCTCATAAGATCTTCCACTTTTGATATCTGCTCTGCGACACTCGGCCCACTGTCACTATAGTCGTCATCCAACAGATTCCCCTCCACAGTACCCGGCGTACCAGCTTTATCCTTTCCTCGAGCCGCACCAGCTTTGATCATCGCTCGCTGATACAAAACGTCGGCCTCGTCTGTATCTCCAGCAGAGCGCATTTCGTCAAAATCGGACTCGTATTGTCGAAAGGTGTTGAAAAGTTGGGAATCACTGGTGCTGGCCTCATCAGTCGCCCCGCGATAGTTCTTGATGTCGTTACGTAGCGTAGCCGTCAGTCTCGAGCTTGGCTGCTGGGTCCAATCTGCACCATACTTCGACCGCATCTTCTCACAGACACTCTCTTCCATATCCAACTGCTTCATGCTTTGGTCCAAAAGACCAGTGACACCAGATTTGTCTTTCGTCAGCTGGTCGAATGCTTTTCCAAATTCCTCGTGGCCCGCAACGTCTTCGCACCATTTCCGAAAT
This sequence comes from Bathelium albidoporum, assembly GCA_021031095.1. NCBI lineage: Eukaryota > Fungi > Ascomycota > Dothideomycetes > Trypetheliales > Trypetheliaceae > Bathelium > Bathelium albidoporum. The sequence goes on from JAGFVP010000042.1 coordinate 41,522, forward strand.
TCATCGTCGACTACATTTTCCTGGTCCATGCCTCCTTTCAGGATATTTAGACTGCCAGGTAATTTGAGATAATCCAGACTTGCAGCCATTTCATCGTTGGCAACTTCACAGCGCTCAGATTCGGCGCGCACGAGCTTCGCTTTCTCCTCATCGTAAAGGCTAGCAGATTCCGTCACAGACATGGGAACAATTCTTTGGAAGATATCCGGCCCTATTATCCGCTGAATGTCTTGACCTTGGTAAAGTTCGCTGACAGGTATTGCTTTGGCAGCTGGGAGCTTTGGTATTGATTGTAACGAAGGCTCAGCCGGAATGGGTTGATGGTAAATAAAGTCGTTGTCTTTTATAAGTTCGGCGAGCTTTTCTTGAATATTCGAAAGATGACGCTTTGTCAAATCTGAGAGAATCGGTCCAGTATCGGAGGTGAGGTTCGAATTAGATGGGACAGACGACGGAAAGGAATTGGCCACTCTGTTCGCCTCTCTAGCATGGGTCTCAGCGACTTGCAAGCGACTTATTGCAGCGCCGTGAGCATTAGCATCATCGTCAGCGAGTGCTTGGTAGTATTGAGCCACAGCAATTAGGTAGCTAACTTTAATCTGCTTTTGGATCAGCATTGATTCTTGAGTGCTCAAGCAGTCTTGGCAGAATATTCTTTCGATGCTCCGCAACAGCTTACCTGCGTTACCAACGACCAAACCTTCTCAAACACGGCCTTTGTAACATTTTCTTGCACTCCTTCCACAGCTTGCGAATACAAATATGCCGCTTGACTTGCTAGTTTGGCCAACAATCCTACCTTTTTCCCGTCCGCAATTTGTTTTTCCAGAAATACTTCTTGAGCTTGCGCTAACATAATCGCGATTAATGTCTTCACCGTCTCCCGACTCAAGTCTGTTGAAGGCGCATGTAGAAAATTCTCGTTGATGTAGGTGAACATGCCGGCCGAGGCCTGGAAGGAATGATACGCAGTCTTGAGACCGGTATCTTCATGGCGATTCTGATGCGCCGCGTGGCAGGAAAGCACAGCAGAGATGTTGAAGATGATGGAGGCTTTTTCGTACGCTAGCGAATATTGCGAAGTGGGCTTATGAGTAAAGGCGTCAAACCTGGGAGACACCGTGCTTAGCTTTTTGGTCGTTGACCTCTTGCGATTCGATGAACTTACCAGGTAAAGGATATCTTGATGTGATTTTCATCCACCGGGAATCTTAAATCCAATAACTCCAGCTGCCCATAGTATCTATACAACAAGTCCCTTCCAGCTGCACTATCTTTGCCGGCCCCTCGCATGTCCTGCCGTAACCGATTGAGCGTTGCGCATTCTTCCGCATATCGTTCGGGATCGTCTCCGTATGTTTGTCTTATATATCCCTTCAGAGGAGCTATCCAATCTATTTCATTTGTCTGCTTAAGCGGACTCGACAGCATAGGAGCCTGCATCCTGCTTGTGGCAAGCTGACCCGCAATGAGCGGCGCTCACCCAAAGATATCTGCGTCCAATCCCAGAATGTCTGCTCGAGATGGATGGGGCAGAACCAGGCTCCAGCGGCAGCATGCAGCGGAGAGATATTCGCAAATTAGCGCTTGGGCGACGCTGACAGCTTAGAGTTTCGCGTACGGGCTCCAGTACTGGGGGATAGGTCGTACAGATTCGATTAGGTGCAGATTGTCTTGGAGGAAGCCGTAGGTATGATCTGTGGGTTATTTCAGGCACATCGAAAGTCCTGCTGGCGCGTCAAGGGACGAAGTGGCTAGTACCTGGATTCGTGGTACTGCGCGGGTACGTCACGGGTCGGACAAGGACTGTTGGGATTATTGCGTGTCCAGCGACCCGTCGACGTCTATCACTGTGAGGATCTTTACGCCTTCCTGCACATGCACATTTGCGAAGCTGGGAAACGTTAAGGGTCCTTCGGCGTCCTTCAGCGGACTCGAGATGGCGGACTCCAGAGTCGTTTCAACACCGCGTTCGTTCACCGCATGCAACACTGAAACCTCCGACCCACACAGCCATTAGGATCGAGAATGCGGAACCGGACCTTGGGACCCTTTACCTCTGCAGCGTGCATGAGCGCCTGATCAAAGGCGCGTGTGCTGGGAACCATGCCAGCCTCAAAGGTCTGGTTGGCTATCAAGACTTCCGCTAACAGACGCTTGACAGCCACTAACGCGGGCCAGGAACATGATCGATAAGCGCCAGCGGTGGCTTGCTTAGGAGAAGGGAGAGTCTACAGTAATGGCTACTCTACATGTCTTTGGCGAAAATATGAAATTTATCCATGAAGCCACTCGTCCAAAACATTCCGTCGATGCAAATGCTGTCGAGGCTGCTGTAACGCCAGTTCTAGTCGAGGAGAAGGGAGGATCCCGTGGTATCGCTTTTGTACAGTTCAAAGATAAGTGGAGTTATTGTCACCCAGAGCCCGATGCCTTTTTAGGCTCGTTTTCAGATTGATTCTGACTGGTCTCGGTCTTCTTCTGCTCAGTCTCGGATTTTTGATCTCGATTCGATAGCGGCTCGTCTTTCTGGTGATTGTGCTGTCCAGTCAAGGTGTGCCATGCGGACCTGAGAAAGCCTTCATTCTTGTGCATATCCGCATCTGAGGACGTTGCTTCCTGCCCACTCGCGTTTCCAAAATTCATGATCCTCTTTGCTGTTTTATCACCCATCTCTTCGGCAAGCATTTCGACAATTGTTCTCTGGTTGGCGCTCAAATACTTCGGCATCTGGACTTTGAAATCAACGCGGAGATCACCATTCCCCGCTCTTCGACCGGTAAGTTTCTTCATGCCCATACCCGAGAGCGTGATTCTGTCACCCGTGCCAGTCCCTGTAGCAACCTTTACTTTGACCTCATTGTCCAAAGTTGGAATTTTGATCTCGCCTCCCAAGATGGCCGTCGTCAAAGGTATAGTTGCGGTATAGAGGACATCAGAACCGGCGCGACTAAATTTCGAATCGGGCGTGACTCGGATGAAGACGTAAAGATCGCCGCTTGTCGTCCGCGCGCCAGGATTGACGGCTGACCCAGTCGGAGGTGCGTCGCCTTCTCCAGACACTCTTAACCTCATCCCATCTTCAACTCCTCCCGGAATGTCGACATGAACAGTCTTTCGTTCCCTAACGACACCATTCCCGTTGCATGTCCCGCAGGATGAACCAGTCGGTATTGTGACTCCTTGACCGCCACATGATTCACAAGTGCTGGCCATTTGAAAGCCTCCCTGCATGAAATGCACTCTTGTCCCTGTACCATCGCATCTTTTACAAGGCTGCCTCTGTGCCCCCTTCTTCAACCCGTTGCCCTTGCAAGTTTTGCATTGCACGAATGGCGTAACAACAATGTTTTTGCTCGTGCCCTTCGCTGCATCCATAAATGAGATATTTGTCTGCACCTCAATATTTTCTCCCACCAAGATTTCTTCTTGAAATGGCGATGCCCTCCCGCTCCGACCTCTCCGTCCTCCAGCTCCGAATGCACCGAACAGATCTTCAAAGCCACCAAAATCCGCCCCAAAGCCTCCGGTATTACCAAAGCCACCAAAGCCACCGCTTGCGCCAGCAAAAGGATTTCCTCCGGCTGCGTCTCCAGCACCAAAGCCCGCTCCTCCGTCGAATGCTGCTGAACCATATTGGTCCCAGGCTGACTTCTTTTTTGGGTCCGACAGTAACTCATACGCGCTCTGAGCATCTGCGAACTTTTCCTTTGCCGAAGCTTCCTTATTCGTGTCCGGATGATACTTTTTGGCTAGCCCATAGTATGCCTTTTTGATTTCTGATGACGACGCACCATTATTGATACCAAGGACTTGATAGGGGTCTTTGGTTGCGGACAAGGAAGATGTTGAATGAAATGGCTAGTTGGAGGAAGATTAGCTCTGGAAAGAATTCTTAGAGCGATTCAAGGCTTGACTTACCCGTATAGAGTTTTGTGGCCTTAGAGCGGCCCATCTTCTGATATTGCGTTGTCTGAGAGAAGCATGCGAATTAGAAATAGATGAAAGATTTCTCTGCTGATAGGGATGTTGCTGCCGGTCATGTCGCGGGCATGGTCTGGATGCAGTCGCGATTATCCGTAGAGGAATCCCAACTTTGGTGGGAAGAGCCGGCGCGGCGAGGCTCATCCTTCTCAATCCAACAATAGATGTTGCAGGGAGGCCGGGTACACTGTCGATGTTATGACGGTCGGAGAATTGGGGGGCAGTCGGACACTGGTGATTGTCATTCCCGGAACCCAAAATTTCGTGACGCTCGGACCACCGATGCGGCGATGGCCAAGCTCTGGAAGTTTCTGGATTAGAGGTAGGTTCTCCGTGAAATCTTCCATTAGTACATCCAGGGGCCGCCATGCACTCTCCGGACAGGCTGCTGCGTACTCAGCTGCATTCTGAAGTTTGTTGGTCATATCTGATATCATATTAAGGCTTTTAGATGGAATTCGATTGCCCATATCTACCTTAGGTAGAGCGGATGAATAGTACTGACTTATCCTTGCCTCCCACTCCTCGGTAGGTAGGTATCTGTGGCGTTTCAAAGCTCGATTCCACCTCCTTGGAAGTATTTTGTATTCAGAAGCCTCTTTACTACTGAAATCATGTGCTCGATCGAACCATCATCTCCGTTGGTGAGCTTCTCCAGGGCCGCCATTCTTCGGACACTTCGGTCTTAGATGATCCTGAAAGCTATCTGTGCGCCGTTGCCTACTTGAAACAGGATTTTTAAGGTATAGTGTGCTGATTACGGTCGAGTCGAGGCTCATTCATGCCAATTTGAATCGTCAATGCCGCTAATCGGGTCAGCTGATCAGTTATTAAGATTTTATCTCTGTCCTTGCCTCTCCTGTCGTCATCAAAAGACCACTATTGTCAGTGTTGGACCAGGAAATCAACGTTCTAGATTATGTACACCTTCAAGCCCATGGCTTTGCTGATATGAATCGCGGATGCTGATTTCACCAGCTTGCGAATTTCACGCCCATAAACACACTTTTCTCAATGGTCAAAATAATGCGTGATGTTCATCAACAAAAGAGGGAAACATCGTCGTCTCAAGGCATGGAGAGTAGAGGTCACTCGCTGGTTCCGTTATAGTGTAATTTCCATTGAGGTCACCTTACTCGTGCTACCTAGCGTGGACTAGAAACGTGCCTAAGAACGATAGGACTATTTCTCGTTGTAGGACATTAGCAGCAGTATCTGTTGATCCACTTTCAACCAAAATTAGTCCTCGTAACGACTCGTGTCCAACAAGCGATCTCCTTCCGCAGGTTCTAGACCATCTTGACGCGGCTGGATGAGCTATCCGCCGAGCATCTAGTCTCCGCAGTGATATATGGAAGTTATTTTAGCAAGATCATGCATGAAGCTCTATCAAAACCCATGGATGGCCCTTTCTCATTTATCAAGAAAATCCCGGTGAGGGCAAAAATAGGGTACGAAATGCTGGCTCATACAAAGCTGCATGACCTGCGATTTACGGCATTGGTCATGACAGCCTTGGGACGGAGTATACATAAGGAAACAACTAAATTTAGAGAGCGAGAGTGTGCATACTGAGATCTATGGACGTTTTCGTTGCATTGGAGAGCTTGAAGTGTTTTATTCAGAATCTGGGCAGCGTCGAGCTGCTGGACGTGTTGGACATCTTCCGTACAACCACTTACATGTCTTTTCGTTGTTCCTGTGATTTAGTGGCTTGCTGCAGCGTGTGGTTGCGAAGTTTTTGCCCACTAATAAGAGAGGCGCGGCTCACACGTTTTTGGGGAAAGGTCGTGAATTTATAGGAAGATCTTATTCTGATATACAGTACGAAACTCAAAACACTTGTACTAGAAGATCCATCTCTTACGGAAGCGTCGATCATTCATTTGCTGTAGCTTCGTCAACTTTGGAATCTTCCGCTGAGGCGTCGCGTTAAGAGTCCTCCCTGGAAGAATTTGTGGAGACGTCATCCCGATGTTCCTCGTGATATCTTTTATCCCTAATTTCCTTCGTCCGGTCTGCGTATCTCTGGATCTCATCACGACTCAGAACACGCAAAACAATTAGGCAGTCCAGACGTTCTTCAAATATTTCATTTGCTTCTTCAAGACACTCAGGATTAACCAGTCTTCTGTCGATCTTCGTCCATTTGGCAGAAGGAGGGATGGCATCGGCGCTTCCATCTTGGCGAATGGATCCGGGCGATTTTGTTTGCCTCAGGCTATCATGTCTCTGCGTCTGGTTCGCCTGAACAACATTATCAGCTAACTCGGTCAACATTTTGGGAGATGGCAATTTACGAACGTCTTCGCGCAGGTTTGGAGGCGACGTAATTGTTTCGGATTTCTGTGTAGTCGAAAAACGTTGTGTAGGCCGAAAAAGATTGGCATGTTCAAAGTGGACTCTCTTCCCCGGTGTCAACTTATCCATTGCTATCGATATCTGTGTGTCTGCGTCTTTTGGTATCTGATGCTGGACTGACTGTGCTTCTATTGCTTCTGTGACTTTCTTATTTTCTCGTTCTTCATTTTCTGTACCTTCCTCATGGATGGCATCTTGACGATTCACTATTTCGCTGACCGTATTTACGCCTTTCTCTTTTTGCTTGTCTTCAAGCTCAACAATCCGCACCCGCGAGAAGTCAGCAACTATATCCGCATCGGTTTTGACCTTGCGTTTGGGCGACGGCCTGTACAGTCTAGGCTCTTCAATCGAAAGATACTCAAAGGCGAGTACAGAATCGTCGTCATTACCTCCCGCTATCGCAGAGGCTTTAATTCGGCTATACCAAAGCCCGCAAGCTTCACTTACAGGGTGGCCATCAGTTGACGTCCAGGACAGCAGCCAAGATGCGATAGCGAAACATACCAGTGATTGTCCAAGCCGGAGATTTCCAGTAATTCGCAGTCGCACTTTGGACAATGCTGTGACTGCAGGTTCAGCTGGAATAGCATGCTCATATTGACGCTACGCCCAGGCCGAAAAACAGATTGTATAGGCTTCGTGCGATCTAAATCCCTCTTGCTAAAAGGGTCAGATAAAACATACTCCCTACGCTCAATCTTGCCAAGGCCTGGAACAGCTGAGAACTTCCATTTCAACATTGTTTCGAAATGCTGTCAAACATCAGCACAGGACAAATTTATCTTGGTAATACAACGAGGCTTTCCTACATCCCAGGTATCAATCCAAGCTACTTGTATCGGTAACACTCGGCCATGTGCATCTTGAAACTTCACGGGCTGCTCGAATGACAGCTGACAAGGAAGACTTGAACGGTTGGCAACGAGGCTGAACATGCGGAGGTTGTGAGAGAGAATCAGAGCAGCCATGAGCTGGAATTCTTTCCAACAGCGTAAGACGGTCGAGATGATCATAGCTTGTATTGCTGCGGATTTTTTTCTCTCAGTATCTATTTTATTTTCTATACGTATAAGTGCATTGCTCTGTTCTCGTTGAGCTGCGGCCGCTGTTGCATGATTGACCTGCTCAAGAAGCATGATCAAGGAAGCAGTATGCGAGTAAAGTTGCCATCGGAATTTTTGAACGTCTTCCTTACTGTACAAGGCCCATTGGATCTTGCGTAAACCATCTTTCCATCTGTTGGAAGAGTTGGTTGATCCCAAGGATGAGTCATACTTTTTCGTCTTTTTCAGGAAGTCCTGGATCGTCCTCCAACAGTTCCTAGCTACACTTTCCAGAGCGGCCTTAGTCTGCGGATCGTCTGTATTGACGTCTTGAACGCCAGCAAGGGCATGCTTGAGGCTCTTTAGCTCACGTGCGACGTCTTCATAATCTTTGCGTGCGCCCTTGCTGTCTTGCAGAGCATTCACGATCTCCACGGTTGTTTCGATAAATGCAATAAAATCGCCAATAGATATTCCAAACGGTACAGGCATGCTGTATAAAACCCAGCCTTGTTCCAAGGCTGATCGTTGCGGTTACACGGTGCCCGTCACCCAGGCTTTGTAACAGTTACCACGTTGCTTTCACAAGACCCCAAACAGAGGTCCATGAGAAGATGTCATGCTGTGAGAGACAAGAATGAGCTTTCCGAAGGCAAGAACGAGAATTTGCGCGCTGCCTAAAGGGTGGCTGTGCGGAACCCGCCATCCGATTTGAGCTTTAGGAACATGAGGTGAGAATGCAGCCACCCAGCAGGCACTAAGGTCCAGATGTCCAGCTAGATCCGAAATGCCATCTTCATTGCGGAACTCCAGCGCCACCTTCAGTTAGTCCTTGATATAGAGCGATTGGCTCAAGTTGATCGACAACCAAAGGGAGAGTGCCTACTACAGAGTAGAGTACAGTTCCGAGGATCCAAGCGAGTCGCCAGCTGAAAATTACGTCACCTTCACCGAGCCTTGCACCAGTTCATGTCATCCTCTACACTTTGAGCAACTGACCAGCGATGTGACGACTTAACGACAGTCTATCAGATACGACATGGTACACCTGGCTCACAAAGCAGCCACTACGGAGTATGCTGTTGTCCAGCATGCGGGCGGGAACAGTCTACTCAGCAGGCGCTCTCATCTCCTTTCGAAATTCTGGTGTTAGGGACGCACATGGCACATTCTTCGATGCGCTGGCCATTGTTAGAACGGCAAGTGGACAATCAATGCAAGGGTCTGGCATTCCAGCGGCAAATTAATCCTTGGGATGGTCAACAACAGATCTAAACAATTGCTGCGTAACATACTCAACCAGCTATCTGTCGTAGAGCGCTGCAGCATAGTCTGCGACCGCGTCCGGATAGCTGTGTAAATATTATGTAAAAACGCAAAGGCAATTGTATCGGGAATTTGGCTGCCTGAGGAGAATGAGCTGAAACGATCTAGTGATGTAATTTGAGCTGATGTCTATCAGCATCGGAGAATGTCGAGTGAACCTAGAAACGTGACAGGCTCAGCCATCGGATGGCGACAGTGTGTCGCACACTAGGTATGTAAGCTCGTTGCCTTGTTCTCTGCAACGAGTTCTTGGAGCGGGCGGTTCTCCGAGGCATGACCCTACTCAATGAACTCCGAACGTATTTGACATCGGCGCCACCAACGACCCAACGAAGCCACACGACCGGAGTTGTATTAGTGGCGTCAATCGCATGTCTACGAGGAACACATTTGAAGAAGAAAAAAGCCGTGGGGGCAGCCGATAAGTTGTCTTTTTGTTCTATTTCACACAAAATATGCAGGAATCGTGAATGTTTCCCGAACCGCACACGACATACGAGCTAAATGTTGGACTCGTGCAGCCGTAGGACAGCTGTAAGTTCCTTTGAAGATTTGAAGTGCTTTGCCTTCAACATCATGTCGCTAATCTACTAATAATTTCCCTTAGCCCAGCTCAAAAACTGCGAGCTGTATCAATTGCGTGATTCATCTTCGTAAGGTAAAGGACGCTATAAGAGACGACGGAGACCACTTTTCCATGTGCACAATTTATAGCGAATAAACCCACGGTACTTCAGAATACGTCCCCAATCTGACCGCAGTCAAGTCATGAATTCTTTTGACTGTCTTAAGTCTCTAGAGCAGGCAGAACCCAAGGAACACCATGAAGTTGGTTGATGTAAGGCAATGGCGCATGCAGAAGTTGTTCAGTTAAGGCTAACTGCTCCAGTAGGGGCATGTCCTCGAGTTTATTTTTCCTTGGTCTTCGGCCCCCCACGCGATTGACAGAAAAAGCGGTACACCGAATTTGTTGCGACCGCACCCAAGAAACATAACGAATATCAGGAGGCCTTGATCAAGAACAAAATGGTACGAAGTATTAAATAAGCTGTGCCTTAAAATTAGATTTAGAAAGCTCTAAGGTTTGTTCCATGACTCCACTCATTTCTAGGGAATATCTCGAAAGGTCGTTGAGGAAAAAAAAACACTTGAAAACGTAAATTTTAGTGCACCGCTGTTGGTGCCAACAATGTGCCGGCAATATCAATCGTCGATTTGCATCTTACCTTTGTATGTTCTTTTTTTCAAGCGGGACCTCGTAATCTCGATCTCTGACTGCTGAGCCCGTATGGAAAGAAGTAGCGAGATGGCTTAGCCTCGATATCAAGTTACACATTGCCTATGCTGCAAAGCTCGCTTAACCTCACCGGCTTTTCCCTTTTTTACTGCAACCATATGTATATTACTCGGCTGTTGGTCTGTTAAGAGTGACTTACATCTTCCTTGTTGTTCCTTACCCACACTTTCAGGCGTACGACACAAAGACGTTTCTTCACGCAAGAGCGAGAGACTCCTTGCAATTCGCTCGCATTCTTTCGAATCCCCAGAGAGTTCTTGTCAACTCCTTTGAATAGGCCAGATGGAAAACGCGGCCAACAATGTAGGCCCAGCTTCCGAATGTGGTTTCAGCCGCGAGCCTGGTATGCTGGTAACGACTCTACTTGTGACTATTCTCTCGACTACCGTCACTTTTCTCCGCCTCGGCGTTCGTGTATGGATTGTTCGGAAAGTGGGGTGGGATGACTACGTAGACACTCCAGCCAAAGCGTTCACCATATCATTACTTATTGCTTGCAGACGATCATCGCAGCCCTCTGTGGTATCTTTATTGGCCCTTGCTTGGTCATCGTCGAACTCCATTATGGCTTCGGGAAGCACAAAGACTGTCTGAGCCAGTGGCACTATATTGAGTTCCAAAAGTACTCGTACGGTGAATGGATTCAAACATTTCAGACGCTTATGTTTACTAAACTGTCTATCTGTTTCTTTCTGTTACGCATTCCTGTAGAAAAAATCTATATTCGACCTCTTCAGGGAACAATTATTGGGCTTATCGTCAGCAACATCATTTTGACTCTGCTCTGGATTTTCCAATGCAACCCCATTAGGGGTGCCTGGAATTCTACGGTCCCTGCTAAATGTTTCACTTATGCCCAACTTCAGCGCATTATTATTTCTCAAGCAATAATTTCTATTATCTCTGATTTTATTCTCGCCTCCTTCCCTGTCCTTATCCTTTGGAAGGTCCAAATCTCAAGACGTCTCAAAATTGGTCTTTGCTGCCTCATGGGTCTCGGTCTCATGTAAGCCTCCTTCCGCTCCTGGTCCCTGCGAATTCAAGCCGGTTACCCCCCCTCTGATCACTTCGCCAATTTTAGCACGGCCTCCTTTTGCATCGTTCGCACCGTTCTCAATTTTGAGAATGTCAATCAGGACCCTACATGGGAGTCTGTTCCTAACTGGTACTACCGTTCCTGGGAAGTCAATATTGGCATGATCGCCGCAAGCGTGCCGGCTTTGTATCCAGGCTACAAACTACTGCACTCAACAGTGCACTCATACCTTTCGGCACGCAAGTCACAACGAAGTGGCACTCAGAGCACCTCACATAAACGCCTTCACGATTGCAACGTCGATTCAAGTGGCAAGATTGTGGATGAATTCGCAGAGAAGGCGCATTTAGCAAGCAAGCTCACGTATCCAGTAGTGGGGCGGGACGAGGAGGCACTAAGAGTAACAAAGCACACGACAAGCGTCGAGGGGGGGAGAACGGCCTTGGGTGGGATGGATGAGCGACTTTTGAAAGGAGACGTAGAAATTGGCGATAGAGTAATCAAGAAAACGACGCAGTTTGATGTGGAAGGGGCGAGAAGCGACAGTGAGAGGTCGACAGAAGAGGCATTGGGAAGAGGAGAGAGAACTAGAGAGGAAGCGTATGGTTTTGTATGACTCATGGACATAGTTGGGACGGCCTATTTCATTATCATGAAGATCCTGATACTTAAATTTATTCAAATTTCGTTCGATACACTGCCAAATTCAGTAGAGGATAAGACAAAACCGTAGCATCGTATCGTGAGATAAATCACGAGTGTGCTCGAATAAACTGAAACGAGTGGCGAATATGTAAAGAGGCATATCGAGGATCTTTGCAAAATCAAAGGCATAGCCATTGAGGAGAGCCAGGGAAGGGCCCAAAAGTACCGATTGCCGCTGGTGTCTTCGATTGGCCTGTTGGTGCGGAGAAAGAAGTCCAGCTTTGTCTCAGAATTTGGAAGTGTGTTGGTGCTGATGCAAGCTGCGGCAGACTCTTGGAGGATTTGGTCCAACACGACGGCTCTTGCGCATGCAATTTCACTGTGATTGATCTAGATCGGTGAGAAATGGCGAGGCGGCCTGGTGTTGCTGCCTAGAGTATTGCCTACCCGGTGCCTTTCATATGGTGAGCCTCGACTTGCTGCGACAATGTACAGAGCCTCGATTCTAGTACCTGATCTTTCGCTGTATTCAGGTAATACCCATATTGTTTAAAAGTAAAAATGGGCGTCGGCGATTTCCCTGTTCGCGGGCGAGTTGCTACTATGACAGGCGGGCACACACCTTGTGAGATGAGACGGCGTTCTCAACTTGCATCTGTATAATTACAGGAATTGGACTTCAAATTGTAAAGGCAATCGTTGCAAATGGCGGAAAAGTTCTGGTTGCTGACTTGAAGCTTACTCCACCTGCAAAACAATTTATCAAAGCCTCTTACAAAAATGCAACATTCCTATAAACAGACGTCACCAAGCGAGAACAGTTAGAGCAGTTCATCCCAACAGCTAAGAAGCATTTTGGCACTATACCCTCCATCTATGTCCCGGCCGCAGGTATATTGGAGCTCAGTTGGTCCAATTGGTGGACTGACAATGGAGAATCCTCCTACGCAACATTGGAAATTAATAAGTTCATTGGGGTGATACCTCCTGCGAGCAATGACCTAATGGCCCAGATGTCACTCATCCACCTCGATTCAGTTGCCTTGCAATGCGGGCACTCCTCAATAACAACGTGAAAGGAGTCATTGTCCACGTAGCTTCTTTGTCAGGCTTATACGACCGCTACGCTCACACACTGTACTGCGCGTCTAAACATGCCCTGGTCGGCTTCGTGAAGAGTATGGCGTCTGCGGATCCTCAAGAAGCCATAAAAATTGTTGCTGTCTGTCCGGGGTAGGCCGAATCTCATTTTTGTTGGTGTAAGTCGCGACTTATTCAAATCGTCCAGGATTGTTAAAACAACGATCTGGGAAGACTCGGAAGATATAGCTAAAGCGTTCAATTGCGGAAAAGAGGCTGCTATTGAGCCCGAAGTTGTTGCCTAGGTGGTAATTGACTTGATAGAGAAGGCGACTGTGTCGGTGGAACATGCATCTCCATGGACGAGAAAGGCGGAAAGCGGGTTCTCGACCTTCTTGGGTCTTCGGTCCGGGACTCTGACGATCCGTTTCCGACTTATGACTTTATTAAAAAGGTTACGAACAGGGAGAGAGCATTATTATGACACTTCGAAACCCAGGATTAGTAGGAAGGAGACCAACCGCGAGGCGGCCAGGCTCTTTCTCCAGTACCCAAGCAAAATCCAGAGGCACTGAGGAATAGCCTTCACGCTTTCACAAACACAACTGGGTTGCTAATATCGTAATCGCAAGGACGATTAAGTATATCAAGCTAAAAGAAATCATGGAATCTTATGGTTTGATGAGAAAGCCCGTACAGCACAGAATGCTTGGGACTGTTGGTTTCATTTGGGTGCTTTGGTTGTCCTTACGCCGTGGTTTGCTGTGCAAAACAAGCAAAAGCGTATGCTGATAGGACAAAGACCTCATATGTATTGAACATGAGTTAGAAAATGTTACGGAGGCTGTAGAAGGTTTTATTACTTACTACTACAATTTAAAGTATAATCATTGTCGCTCTGCAAGCTTTACAGCCCGATTATACTGATTGATTAAAGGATACCTGCTGTATTTGATCCGCCACCCGGCCTAGTTCGACTTATAGACTTCGTAATAACAAGAATATAAATTCGCGATAGCCACTATGCAACATTAAGCCCGATGCATTATTTATGAAGCCGTCTGATGTGTTGATGCGTAATATGCGTGACCGCTTGGCTCCCTAACTCCGCAATCCAGTCGTGCCTTAGTCTGGCAATGCACTGTACAAAAGCCAGACTGCTTCTCCCATCCAATTGGGGATTTACTCCTTTTTGCTTCGCAACGGCGCAAACTTCATTCTGAAGGCTTTATCTATCATGGATCATCAATCCCGATCTTCAACAGTTCCGTGGTCGATGAACATACCATTGGACCGAATCTTGTACATCATGTCAACAATAACCTCAGTCTCGCTGACTGCAAGCCCATTGAAATGTTTTCGAACTGCTAAAGCAAGCTGTTCCTTGCTGACCTTTGTCTTTCCCTTTCTGCGTGCTATTGTGGGAGAATGCCGACCGATGCCAGGGTTGGTTAGAAGAGCTTGATTGAGGGGCGAATAGAAGGCAGAAGGCGCATCTACACGGTAGAGATTTCGGTAAGAATGTAAGAGGTCGATCTCTTCATTCGGCCACGAGAACTGCGAAGATGAAAGTACGCATTAGCTACCAGAAACGGGAGCGATAGTGCGTTGTGCTTACTCCGGATCCACTGCTTGTACCCTGAGAATTATTTCCATCGGTGCCATTGCCTGCAAGCGTACTCGAAGAAACAACGTCTTTGAGCGCACTGCCTCCGCCCAAAATGCCATTCCTACGGCCGCGAGCGTTGGTCCCATGTCCACCAGTGTGCTTCTCTTTAGTGCCAATAGTGGAGTCTTCGTGTGCAGCTCGGGCTTTCGAAGGAGGCATCTTGGAGTTGAGGAACAATTGAACGCAGAAATCGACGGTCTGCTAAAAGGATAGAATTGGGTATCACATGAGGTGAGAGGCGGTGGAAGGTTTGCGTAAAAGTCAGCTCCGCGTAGTCGATCTCTGGCAATAGATTACATGCATGCACGCACGCACGCGCGCGACGACGACACTTGATGGGCGATGACGCAGGGGCCGATCCCTGTTAGTCAATCCACAAGCGCCACAGCTGCTAGCAAGAGAGGTTAGCCTGAGAGCGGAACGGACCGCGGCAACCGACATGCTGATTGCTTGATCGTACTATTTACCTTCACAGCTGATCCACTGTTTGTTTCTCTAGGGGTTTCCTCTCGGCGTTGCTGTGCTGAATATTCCTGTATCCCTCCTACGCTAAGGCACTGGCGAGCTTGGTGGTAGGACTTATTCAATAATCTGGCAATGGAAGCAATATCCCCTTTGAACTTCAATGTTGCCTCAAAGGACAATTCTTAGCACCTGGACGATGGGTTTAACAGGGTGGCAGTCCAGTCGTCCATTAGCTATGTATTGTGCTTTCGTGAGACTCAAGGTGGAATATAAGCCATATTCTTAGGTAAGGTAGATCGTGGCGTGCGCCGAAGAAAGACTATTTCTAGCGTACTTTTTCTTTGCTCTACTGATTGAGGTTCAGCCCGAGACGCGCGATGCGTGTCATCGTAGCATACCCCTGCATAGGCCGTTCTCGGCTGCTTCAATAGTAATTCACGAATTCCGTTACGAGAATTGACTAAATGGATACCTCGTCGCATTCGCTTCTAGAATACGGTCCTGCTTTACACGTGAGCAGGTGCGACACTTTGACCCCTACTTCAGGCAACAGCATAGGAGAGATCGTTTTCTTGAAACTGCCTGCCAAGTGGGTCAATCTAAGGCCTGGTGACTCGCAGAATTTGGACCAAGACACTTTCCTGTGAAGACCCTGCTCACTATCTTTCATTTCTCAGACATCCTTGGGTGATCTGGGTACCAGGTGTTCAGCTGATGATCCAGCTGATGATGCGATTGGTGCCTGCCCTTGTCAATAGGATCAGACACTGCATCATCTAAGGATCCGCTCCCCACTTGGTTCTTCACTACCTCTTGCTTTAACCCTCACACTATCATTCTCATCATTTCCCTATGTCAAAAGATCTTACTTCTCTCTCCGAGAGTGAAACTAGCTCCTGTTCATGCGATATCTAACAGTCTCCAGTTCTCTTTCCATAATTTGCCATATAGAAGAGTTGAGCCAGCCTATCGCTAATAGACCTTGCAATGCCGGGCTTTCCGACGAAGAATCTGCCGGGAGAATCAACTGACCCTCGCGAATTTGGATTTCGCAACCAATATCAAGAATCGAGCCCTTCCCGTGGTCTTATTAGTGAGGGTCTGAATTGAACTCCAACTCCTTTGTATCTTCACTGACTTCAATAGACTCATCAACCGACAATCCAGATAAGTCAAACGACGGCCTCATCATTGACAGCAAAGTACACCAAGTACATGCAACATCTCAAAATCCACCCTTCACCATGACAGAGCCTATTGGTGACGTGACCGCTCTTGCCAACGAGGCTCTTGAGCTCAACCGCGCAAAAGCGGCGATCAAAGAGTCGCTCAAGGAGATGACCTGGACAGTAACTTTCCGTCCCCAGATTGATGCTTCTGGAGCCTTCAGGGTGCAGACCTTGAACGCTCCTATCTCTTTATCTACGGATTCTATTGGTGAGTTTCAAGGTGAAGGCTCCGCTTTGGACACGAAGAAAGAAAAATCCGACATCGAGATGCCCGCACAGACCATAAAGGCGACCGTTATTGGGAACGGAAGTGCTGGCACCAACCACTGGAATGAGATCAAGCATCTGCAGTCAGACAAGAAGGACCTCAAGTACGATGATGCATGCTGGCGACCAGTCGCAGTGCGCAACTTTGAACCGCTCAGTCATAACGTGGTTTCCTGCATCCCCAAGGCTTCTCAGATGGAAGGTTTCAGCTACGAGTTCCTCTGCGAATATCTTGGCGAGAACGAATACAGTCCTGGTTTTCATTACACGCCACCTTCTAAGAAAGATCCTGCGAAGAGAACATTCCCATGGTACGCTTTGAATGGCCGTTTCGAGCCGTGTCTACCGGACAAGCCCGGCACTCATGGAGCAAAGCTTACTGTCTTCTTCAATGAGGAAGGCGACAAAGACGATTACGAGGCACCTTCATATGAAAAGATTCCCGTTTTCATTTGTTCCTCAAACTGGGCCAGTGGACAGCACAACAATGTCTTCTTCTATTTCGGTTCGTATTCACAGAATCGCTGGAGTGATAAGCTGGACTACGATAGAATGGTGGAAATGGTTCCTGCGCAAGTGAAAGAGTAAGCTACACCAGCCCTGTTGCGAACTGTGTCTGATACTGATGCATCGCCCTAAAGGCACTGGGCCGACAAGCTCACCTCTCCCGGGCGCCCGCAATGGCTTACTAGAGCGCTCATGAAACACTTCTGGCCACCGCCAGCCTATGAAGGGCCTATATCCACTTCCGTCACCACGGGTTCAAACGAAACTTCTCGACAAGGTATGGAAGAGCACATCCAGGACCTTAGAGATTGGGAAGATGAAGCGAGCACAAAGGTTAAAGGGTTGAAGAAAGGAGACATCCTCGATGCCTTTGAGATGGTAAGCCTGAATTATTATTGGCAATTTAATTCGCCTCCGGCTTCTTGACAGGAATAACTCCCTCGCATGATAACTGACTACGGGCAAACAGGCCGATGCAGATTTCTCAGAACCGGGTCTTCGCATGTATTGGGAATATCTCGAATGCGTTGACTGGGAAAAAAACCTTTATGAGGCTCTCGTTCAGCGCAAGTATAATCCATATGGTGCTCCGTGACTGATCCTCGAAAAACTGTATCTTGAGACAGACCAGGCTTTCGTCATCATCATCAAGATCACGTGGACAAAGGAATTTGACTTGGCGTTGCATGGATTTGGGATTGCTTGAAACAGGAGAGCTTCTCCGGCCTTATCAATGGATTGACATCAACATTTTCTTCTGACGGTGACAACCTTATGCCAGATATTGGAAAACAAAGATAGGGTACCGGCGGATTTTCTCTCTTTTACCATCACAGGTGGCAGCCCATATTTGAGCTTTCTGGCTCATCGTCTTGACACCTAAGCTCGAGAAAGCAAATGGACCTTCTCGATCATCATACCATCATCTTAGCTTATATACACATGGCTTCAAAACCTTTGCTTCTTCAGCATCTCCAATTTCTTCCTTATCTTCCAAGAACTTGGCCTTCGTTCTTTTCTTCCAGGTAGTGCCATTGCTTTCTTCCGGACTGCCGCCTCCATCCTTTGGCGTATTCTTACCCTTGACGGGTGTTCCACTCTTCACAAACTCCATCCGTACAAACATCTTGTTTGTGAAATCTAGTGCCCCTGCCTCTTCCTTCAATATGAATCCCCTCCGTCTTAGCACCTCCACAAAACCTCCAACATCCGTCTCCGCTGGTTTCGCTGCCCCATCCACCTCAAACGCCAGCTCTCTCTCCTCTTCTTCCTCCCGCCTCTCCCCCGTCTCTTCCTCTTCCCTCTTCTCTGTTCTCGTCCCTTCTTTCTTGTCCTTGCCCCGTTTGGTCCCCTGTCGCTTAGATACCCGCCCAAACCGCGATTTAATCTCTGCCACCCATAGCTCTCCCCGCCATCTCAGCACACGCCACGCCTCGTCCAGGAACTCCAGCCAATTGGTGCCCATGAGCGCAAGACACACAATAGCAACATCTACGGACCCGTCAGCCATGGGCAGCGCGGCGATGTCAGCCCGCGTCACAAGCGGGTTGGTTGCCTGCAGATCGAAGCTGTGGATGCGCAGCCGCAGCGCGCCCAGCGACGGCTGCAATGCGGAGGCGAGCGCGGCGTCACCACAGCCGAGATCGGCGATGGTGCAGAGGCTCTTGATGCGGGGGAGAGGCGGAGTAGAGGACGCATGGGGAGGACTGCTCTGATGGGACTTGCGTGCCGGGCGTTTGGACTTGGCATGCTGATCTGATCCCGTGCCGCCGGATTTGCCGCGCTCTTGGATGATTTGGAGAAAAGTGTCGATGGGGTTTTCGGGCCAGACCGCGACTTGCTGCCGGAAACCCTTATGGTATTCCTCGAACATCTCGGGGGATTCGGAGAAGAGAGCAAGAGACTCTGAAGAAGGCTTTGTGTAGAGGGATTCATTGAGATGGCGGAAGCGCGCCGAGGTCAGTTTTTGGCGCATAGAGCTTTGAAGAGGAGTGAGTTTGTTTGCGGGTGGCAGTGGTGCGGGTAAACTGGATTTGGCATGCGAAGTATGAGAAGAAGCTTTTGGAGGGGTGTTGTTGTGTTTTTTAAGCTCAGTGCGCTCTTGGTGTGTCTGTTGTGGCTTTGCTTTAGACGCATTGGACCTGTTCGTCTTTGGAGCTCCGTTGGCCACGCTGCTTGGCTGAACTGTTGATTTTTGTGCTGTTGCATCTTCATGCTGCTGCTCTCTATTCCCCTCTTGCTTAAGCCTTTTTTTCTCTCTTTTTGATTTCTTGCGCCTCAAGTCCTTTTTCTCAAAAGTTTGTTCCCATAATTTCCCCACATTTTCCGGAGTCACTGTCGGTGCATTGCCTTCTCGCTTCCGCTTCTTGGATTTCTTGCTTTCGTTGGTATCATTCGGCGGTTCCGTCTGTTGCTTGAGATTTGCGGCGTTGACTGACCAACCTGGGACGGCGAACATCGTAACTTGAAATCGTGATTATTTAAACATCAAGAAGGTTGAGGTTCAGAATCGGAGTGACGTTAGAATGCCTATCGATAAGCTATCGGACAGAACTCCGCCGTTGACCAGGACTTTTCCTGCGGCCAATCTTGTTTACTACTGGGCCTCTCCGGAAAACGCTGTGGACACGAAAATGAATAAATCCACACGTTGAACGTAAATTCCCGTTCATTTACCTACACGCCAATATCTGGCGGAAAGAATGGCTTCGTCAACGCCGTTCCCACAATACAAATCTGATTTCATATCGGCTTGTCTCACTGGAGAAGTCTTGACTTTCGGAACCTACGTACTTAAGTCGAAGCGCATATCACCGTACTTCTTCAACGCAGGCCTCCTCCATCGGGCAGATCTCGTTCGGGCCATTTCCTTAGCATACGCCCACACGCTTGCAGCAGAATCTGGACTCGAATTCGATGTACTCTTTGGGCCTGCATACAAGGGCATTCCGATCGCTGCTGCAACAACGCTCGGGCTTGCTCTTGTCGATGAAAAAAGATATGGGCAGATCAGCTATAGTTTCAATCGCAAAGAGACAAAAGATCATGGCGAAGGAGGAATCGTTGTAGGTGCCCCACTGAAGGGAAAGCGGGTTGTCATCATTGACGATGTCATGACGGCTGGAACGGCGATGCGCGAGGCTGTTGACATTCTACAAAAACAAGGAGGCACGCTCGCAGGTATTGTCATTGCATTCGACCGCATGGAGAAAATGCCGAGTCCGACAGACGATGATGGAACTCCAAGACCAAGCACCATCGGAGAGTTCAGAAAAGAATTTAGAGTGCCAGTGATGTCGATTTTGACACTTGACGATGTGATAGAGACACTGAAAGGGATGGGGAGCCAAGAAGATTTGAAAAGGCTTGAGGAGTATCGGGAGAAGTACAGGGCAAGCGACTGAGAATCCGAACTGGATTCAACGGAAATTTAATCAAAACTCCCGTTCGACATCTTGTCAACACTAACAACGACCAGGACGAACGGGACAATTGTAGTACAGCTCTGATAACACAGCCACTGAGCAATGTCCACTAAGAAGAGCTTACTGAAGCGGCACGTCCTGATATCATTCACTTTCAATGATATTTGCTGGATCTTTCACACCTCAGTGGTCCAATAGAATGTGGTGACGTCTTCTCTAAAGCCGCCGAGGGATGCTGACCCTTAATAAATGTGGATGTCCATGTCAGATTCTGAACAATCGGCCCTAGGAAAAACATGCAGTCAGTCGTGCGCTGGATGAATCAAATTACGAGTCGTCTAGCACTTCCCCGGAACTGTTGCAGTCGCTACGTTACCATGAGATACTTTCTTATACTAGCCAAGGCCAGAGCATTGGCCAGTCAATTACCTAAGCTCATCTCCTGACGAAGAGCACTGGGAAACAGCATAGCATTATGAAGGTTACATAATACTCTTCTGCTTAGCCCTTACCCGAGGCCGCTCTTGCAAAGCTCTGGATGAAAACTGCGATCAGCGGAGAGAGACATGCGTTTGTTTAATCCCAATATTTTACAAAGATTTCTCAGTCTTAACTAGTGCTCGAGCACCCATTAGAACAGTGGCGAGGAAGTGCACGCCTTTACATCCTTTACACCCTCAAGATTTCGCCTGTTTAAGAGCACGATACTCTTCTGGGTAAGCAGGCTGGGCTCATGAGTTTTAGATTTGACAAATCTCTTCAATGGTGGCTCTTTCAGAACCAGGCAACCTTCAATAAGATACATTATTGCTGCCTCCAGAGAAGTACACAGTTCGCAAGCTTACTCTTCGCTGAGAAACGCATTCGCGCTGTAAGACACAAGTTCCACTCAGGAGTCTTGTTAAAATCACAACGTTATTCATGGCAATGCTATCCCAAACAAACCCACGTGTACCTTCTCTTACCCTAGATCACCTCCATGGACTCGAGCTCCGCCCCCCAGTTTCCACACTCTCAAACTCCATCTCCCACTCATCCACCTCCGCAAACTTCTTCGCCGCGGACGACAATTCGAGACTTTCCCTGTATTTCCCCTTCTTGTCCCTTCTTCCCCTCCCCTTATCCTTGCTTCCGCCTACGACAATCGTGTTATCCGCTTCGTCGCTATTGGCAAGATGCTGCATGAACTCGCTCGGCTCGGCATCCTCCCCATCCTGATTCTCCTTGTCGGACGAGGCTCGCCCGTACGTACGCTTCACCTTGCTAGTGCGAGAATCCTTGACTGCTTTCTTAGACTGACTCTGCTTTTTTGCGCTTCTCGGCGTCTGTTGCGCCTTTTTCCTGCTTGGCTGCGCAGCCCGACTCCTCTTTACTCGGCTGTATCTTGGCGCTAGCTCATCTTCGTCATCGTCTGGTACGCCGTTTGCACTTGTGTCTTGTTCTGGTGAGCTGACTATTTCGAAATCGGACCTTCCAACTTGTCTACGCTGCGGACGCCGTTGCGGTAAGAGCATTGTAAGCTCTGCGGTTGTGAGCCGTTTTGACCTTTCGGTTTGCTTCGCCTGTCTAGGATTTCGGGTTACACTTGCGTTATTCAATTGGCGCGCCGCCTTTCTGGGCTGCAACTGTTCTACGAGCGGAGATCGGGTAAGCGGGCTACTGCTCAATGGTGAAGCTTGAATTTCAGATACCAATTCAGGCTCTTCGTTACGCTGATGAGATGAATGGGCGCCATCTGAATTTTCCAGGAACTCGTTAGCTGCTGTATCTTGCCGGTTGATTTCTTCGTCCGGACCGGAAGGTAAAGTTTGAGATGACTGGGGCGACCCTGTAGATGCCGAGCCAAGACTTTGTTCGTCAGACAGCCCTATTTCCACTGGCGGCGTCGTTCGCTTACGTTTTCTGGAACTGGATGTTTCAAGGTCAAACGATTTGGCAGCCTGCTCACTACTCCTGACTTGAGGCTGAATCCCAGTATATTTCAGAGGCGTAGACTCGTCATCGGGGTCAAAGTCATCGGAAACAGGAAGCTCAAACGAGTCCTCAATATCATGATCGCTAAGTTGTTGTCTTGTAATACGAACAACACTGGGCTGTCTCGGCCTTCGTTTCCAGTTTCCCAGAGCCAATATGGACGTGTCACCACCAGGCGTGTTTCGCACTCGCTGTGCTGATGACGGCATTTGCTGCAAGATTCGATCGAGACTTTCTGGCGATGAAGCATGTTGTCCCGGGCTTCCCAGTGCGAATACATTCTTTGAAACGACTTGGACTTCGGGCAAAGGCTCGGACTCCACTGCTGCCGAAATGTCCAACAGCAGCTCCTCCTCCTCTTCCGGTGTAGTCTGGTGTCGGTTGATATTTGAGTCCTGCTTTTTCCTTGCTGAATTCTCCTTGAGGACTTCCTGCTGAGGATTTTCGGTGTTTTTTACCGTTGCTTTCCCTTGCCTTGTGCCCGGCGAACCAGGTCTCCTGTTATCCTTTTGATTATCCTGCGTTTCCTTGACTAACGTTGCTTCTCTTTGCTTCGTTATCCGCACCGCCTCCGCCCCTTCAGGGTACTCGCTGGCTGCGAATGTGTCCCCGTCCACGATTTCACGGTCTTGTTGCCGACGTCCTCTGCGCGCAATCTTTGTGGAGCCAGTGGTGGCGTCGCTCGAGCTAGCACTGACTTGCAAAGATCCTGCCGTGTTGGAGACATTGGCCAAAGGCTGGCGCACACCTGACAGTGTGGACGATCCCGAGGATTTCGCATTTTCTGCAGCGGCGGCGCGTCGTGAAGCGGAATTGACGGGCGCGGATGGAGTTACGCGAGCGCGTTTGGGACGAGGCATTTTCGAGAGTCGAATTCGGGGGTTTTAATCTGTGG
This sequence comes from Bathelium albidoporum, assembly GCA_021031095.1. NCBI lineage: Eukaryota > Fungi > Ascomycota > Dothideomycetes > Trypetheliales > Trypetheliaceae > Bathelium > Bathelium albidoporum. The sequence goes on from JAGFVP010000042.1 coordinate 64,728, forward strand.
TCTTAGTCCCTACATGGTGGTAGTTCTGTTCCAGACCGAGTGTGGGTTGCATGCATTGGTCATGGGTGGGGGACTGTTGAAGCGCGTCATGACGCCAGTTCTGACGCGTCGATAAGACAATATATTGGCCAACAGGGACTTTATCCAAGTATTCTAATCGCTCTTGTTTACGAGGAGGGATTCTTTTGATTGACAGAGCAAATGCGCATACATTTTGAGCCTTTGCTAACCCTCTCAGGATTTCCGATTAGCGTCGTCTCCAAACAGAAGTTTTTCCACCATCGCTCTGCAGATGGGATGATAAAATAACCGATTCTCCTCGTAAGTCTCAAATGCAAGCTCTCGATCCGCCTCCAACAACCCCCGATACAACGGCCGGACAAACTTCATTCTTCCTACTTTCCCCAGAAGCTGCGCAACAGGCCTGTAGACATTCTTGTACCTGGCACGCAGTGCGATCTCGAAGTACCTGCTAACCAGCTCCATGTTCTGAGACTTGCCGTATCCGTACGTTTCTCCCATTTTTTCCGCCAAGTCAGGCGTCAGAGGTTGCGCGAAGTTTTGCACGCGCTCAAGGAACACGACGCTCTGGTTGGCCACCCAGCCGTCAATGTCCTCCTTACGAGGCCTAAAATTTGATCCGTCTTTATTTTGCGCATACGTTTCCCACTGATCAGCGAGCTTGTAGCAGACATCGACCATGGTGGTATCGTAGTCGGGCTTCTCTGGATAGCCCGGCTTGTAGAATGCTGCGTCCCAGTCCAAGTCGTTGAGAATCTTCGAGGCTTCGTCGTCGCTGCTGAAGAAATCGAGTAGCGTAGATTTGAAATCATAAGAGTCAAGGCTCTTCTCACGGTACGTGGTAAAATACTGCCCACCATTAGTTAGATTTCTGTCAGATGCCTCTGTTAGCTACTGGGACGACTTACGTGCGGGATGAATTTGTCCCATTTCGCTTTCCCTAGCATCTTCTCCAAAGAGTAGAGGAAAACAAAGCCTTTTTCATAGGGCACACTACTGAAGGCATCATCGGGGTCTTTTCCTCTTAAATCGACAATCAGCCTCGTGAATTCATGACCCTCGCCGAATCTCTCTATGCTATCTTGCAGTGCCTTCCATCCAATAATGGCGCTAAAATCTCTATGCGCTTCTCCATGAATTGCGGCTTGAATCCGACGTTCCAGGTAGGTCGTCCATCCTTCATTGAGCCAAAAATGTTCAAAAGATGCGTTGGATACCAGATTCCCGCTCCAGGAGTGTGCGAGTTCGTGCGCAATGACATCGACATTTTGGCGGTCTCCCGAAATGAGTGTCGGTGTGGCAAACGTGTATTGAGGGTTCTCCATACCGCCAAAAGGAAAGCTGGGAGGAAGCACAAGGACATTATACGTGGTCCACGCGTAAGGGAAAACAATCTTTTCCGCGGCTTCAATGAATTTCTCGGTGTCGGCTTCGAACTCCCACTTGGACGCTGTCAGCTCCTCTGGACCAGTCCAAACCGTGCTGCGGGGTCCGATGGCAGCACAAGCTAGATCACCACTCGCAAGGGCGAATAAATATGAAGGCATGGGGATGGGTTGATGAAAGCGATATAGAAGGCTAGCTGGCCGCCCATCTTTGCCAGGAATGAAGTCCGAGGCGCCTTTAGGCATACCGCTTGCAAGAACAGGGAGAGGAGACCGAATGAGGAAATCGTAGGTAGACTTGACATCCGGCGTATCTTGACAAGGGAATAAGGATCGAGCATGAATCGGTTCGCATTGAGAAACTGTTGGCAATTAATCCCCGTACGTAGCTCACATGTGTGAAAAGACTTGCACATATATGGGTGCTTCCGGTTCGTGGTCTGTTCCGGTGTCAACCACTGCAACGCTGTACAATCTGGAGTAGTGCTCATCGTGATCTGTAGATAGATAAGTTTAGTCCCAATTCGCTATTACGCCTCTTGCGAGTTGATGTGCTTACGGCAACTTCAATATCTTGATCTTTCTCTATGGCTTCCTCGAGCGGAATGCTGAGGCCCGCACCGTAAGGTTCGACGCGGCTTTCGAGTGTCCATCTCACTTGTCGATCCTGGACTCGGACTCGTTCAATATCGAGGTAACTAGAACAACTGTTCAGGACTACGTTGTCTTCGCAGATGAGAAATCTCTGGGTTCATTCCGCTTTAAAGTCATGCGGTTGTTTAGAGAGACATGACACAGCTACATAGGTGGAAGAGATACCGATCACGTATGAAGAAGAATTTGATGTGTACCTCGTATCCAGGACCAGATTTCTTGATTCCCCGTGTGTAAGACTCTTTAGAGTTAAGTAAACGGTACCAAATATTCTTTTCTGCTCAAATTCAATGTCAATCACTACTCTTGTATGTGTGGTTCTAAAATTATTATAATTCGATAGCGTGTTTGGATCTCTCGGCGGATTGATGGAGATATCCGCTGGTGGAGGCTTTCTAAGCATTGCTGCCGGAGAGCGATGCATCGCCGATAATTGTCCAGTGCTAATTGATCTCGAGGTAAAGCAACCTGCCTGCAGAGTTCCGCGAATGCCGTGTAGCGAGCTGGTTTGTCGAAGCAGCATATACATCTTGCCTTGGTTGGTTATTCATGCGCCATGACGCACATTGAATCCGCCGTGACGCGGTGCACATCGGAGGTTATACCCGACGTGTTCAGATTCCCGTTCTACCATAATGTATCAAGCAAGAAACGCCGTATGACCAGACCACATGCTGGGATTTGCTTGTGAATATTGTTCATTCCACCTTTGAATCGGAACACCCAAAATAGAATTAAGGCCATCAAATTTCGAGGACGCCCTCAGTACATCTAGTGCTAGAAGTTGAGTTGCTAGATGCACAGGAAAAATTTAAAAATGAGACGAGCGCCAAAAATCAAAAGACCCAGTCCGTTGTTACGCGCTAGCAGGTAATCATCGCCAAGTCGGTCGTGAAGCGCTTGTACCAGATCATGACTCACCATAAGCCTTCGCAACCTCCTTCTCGTACTGCTTGAGAATACCGCGACGGTTCAGCTTCTGGGCAGACGTGACCAGTCCCTAAAGGCTATCAGTTCAAGCTTGCAAAGGCGAACAATTTCTGCGACGTACGTTGTGCGGTGTCCATTCCTCATCTGTCAAAACGACCCCGTCAATTATTTCGATGCCGGAGAGGCCTGCCCTTTTGCCGGCAGCCTGCAAGTCTTTGAGTACGGCGCTGTTTAGCTTCTCATCATGTACAAGGCCTTCGAGGCTCTCGCCTTTGACTCCGTTATCGGAAGCAAATTTCTTGAGAGCTGGCTCTTGAGGAACGATGATAGCGATAGGCCTGCTCTTGCTCTGATCGGCGTAGACACAGATATTAGCAACAATCGGGGAAGATCGGTAAGTTGATTCGAGTTTCTCTAAGGCGACATATTCTCCAGTGAGGGTCTTGACAAGGTTCTTTTTCCGATCAATCATCTTGAGTTGACCCTTGGAATCAAACTCGCCAATATCGCCAGTCTTGAACCAGCCGTCCTCGGTGAAAGATTCTTTGGTTTCACCAGGAAGATCTAAGTAGCCACTCGTGACGGGAGGTCCACGAATCCAGATCTCACCTTGCGGTGGATTATTCGAGGCAGAATAGCCAATGTCAGGAACGTCGACAAGCTTGATCTCGACACTGCCAGTGATCTCCCCCATAGATTCGTCTGACCAGGCCAAGGGGTCCATGAGGACTCCCATACTGTCTCAGAGTCAGCAAGTTTTCATTTCTCCGAGCTGATCGATTGGCATCGGAAGTATGCTTACGCTGACGTCTCTGTCAGACCGTACCCCACAATCATTGGAGTGACGGCCATGGAGATGAATCGCTGTGTGTCCTTCGCAACGGGTCCACCGCCATTCATACATATCCTGAGCTTGCCACCTGTTGCCTCCTTGACTTTGCTGAAAACGACAGCATCAAGAACACTGGCACCTGGAAGACCGCTTCCAAGGAGGAAACTCTTGGCATGCATCGCATTCCAGAACAGTGTCTTTGTAAGCGCACTGCCTGCATTGACTTTTGCAAGAATACCTTTTTTGACCGTCTCCCACACGGCAGGAACGCCGACTAGGATCGTTGGTTGGAATTCACGGATATCGCCTTTGCAGTTCCGGACAGAGTTGTCAGAAATAGTCTTGATACCACCATAGCCCATGGTTCCTCCCCAGAAGAGGACCGCATTTTCGAACACGAATTCAAGGATATGGGCGAGTGGGAGGTAAGTCAGGAGACCGTCACCAGGCCCGAGGTATTGTCCGATAATGACATCCACTCCAGTGACTAAAGACAAGAACATCAGCACTTTCATTTGATCTAAACCGCGCTTGATAAAGCTTACTGGCCGCCAAAACATTGCTGTGCTTCAGCATCACACCCTTGGGAGGGCCGGTGGATCCAGAAGTATACATGACACAGCATAAATCGTCAGGCTTGGGAGGAGCAGGGTCTACCATATTCCCTTCGCCCAGTTTCCGAAGCTCCTCAAAACTCTGAACAGCTAAATGCGGATGTGCCTCTTTGAGCTTCGTGATGTCCTCCTGCTTGACTTCACCAGCGCTATTGTATATGACGTATTGGATGTCTGTAGCTTCTTTGAGAGGGTTAATCAAGGTCTTGAGGAGATGCGGATCAAGGAAAATCCCTTTGGCGCCAGTCTGCTTCATCGAATGCTTGAGGCCCTCTTCGCCGAGGGTGTCATAAGCTGTGACGATGGCCATGGACTGGGAGAGAGCACCATGAGCTGATGCCAGCCAGTATGGGCTAAATTCCGTTGGCAAAGCTCCAGTGGGTGTTATAGGGACGTGAATCACTCACCTAGTTGCCGCAAAGATCTGCAGTTTCTCACCAGCATTCATTCCAAGCTTTTTGAGACCGCAGCCAATCTGGTGGACCAGCTTTTCGTATTCAACGAAGCTCATGTAGTTGTAGCCGCTCAGCTCATAATACGTCCAATTTTTGTCAACTTCTTGTTCTTTGCCCTCGATGACTTTTTTGATCTTCTTGGTTTCTTGATGTGTCCGGATCAGCTTCCGAGAGCCCATAGCTTTTGCATTTCCAAACTTTTTGGAGCTGTAGGTGATGATATCGTAGATGGTATTAACGCCTTCGGCAGGCGTTGACTTGAGCCCATCCTTAGTAGCGACATTTCGACGGGGGATGGTCTCTCCTTTGACTGGCTTGTAACCTGGAGCCTCGACAGTGAACGGTGGCTTCTTTACGCTCTTAGGGTAAGGTGCAATCGTTTTGTAGTCGACCATGATGGCGGAAGGTCACGGAGGAGTTGCTACAGAATCAGGAACACCTGACACGGAGCTCGAACTGAAGCTACTCGATAGGAATAAGGTGCAAAAAGGGTGACCTAGGGAAGCAGTTGAATGTTGTTGAGGGAGTTGTTCGCCCAGTATTACCTGCTCGGGAGGCCTGGAGGATGGCGATTCACTGGCCAACGTCATTCTAGCTCGATCACGCTGAGCCCCGCCACGCCAGCTGCCTATCCCAAGCAGGCCGTCCGCCATCATCTCCTACTGTCTCCCGCCAACCTCAATTCCAGCCCCGACCGTGTCACGCTCTCATGATGGATGCCTTACTTGACGCCTTGGGCGACGAAGTGGCTGATGCCGCCGAAGGTAGCCTACCAGAGTTCACCTGCTGTTGCCTTTGACGGCTCAACTAGCTGAACAGAGACGTTCCTGCTCTACTCCCGCATAGCTGGCCAGTCTTGTGAGTCATCTGGCAACCTCGGCTTCGTTGACCCCACGGCCGATGAGCTCGAAATCCATGTGGCAGGCAAGGATCTCACCATACGCCAATTTCCAAAGCTCTTGGTGTCCAACCGTGCCGAAGGGACTACGGGAGCGGGTACGCCGACTCGCTAACGACGTCCTACTTATTGAAACTCTGTTGTGCTGAAGCTTAGTAATAGTCTTATGGAGAATCACCCCTCCATTCGCCGACTGGCTTGCCTCGCGGAATGAGAATCTTCTCTATCGATATGGCATTCTCGGGCCCCAGTCAACAGTTGTAGAGCTTGGCGCTGGTGTCACGGGTGTGATTCTACTTGCAGTAGCCCCTTCAGTCGGCCGATATATTGCAACGGATCAGCAATACGTTCTCCAGCACTTAGGCCGAAATATTGAAGCAAATGCTCATTTGTTTCGTTTCCAAGCACGTCAAGGACCTCGCCGGGCCCGTCCTTCTACCAAAGAGCATGCAAAGTCTCCTCCCCACCCTATCGACTGGAAAGTTCAGAAGCTGGACTGGGAGACTGACTCCATTGTTGGAATTCCACACGCGAAAGACCCATCTGTGGTTCTAGCCGTAGATTGCATCTACAATGAAGCTCTTATCGAGCCCTTCATTCGAACGTGTGCGGACATCTGTAGGTTCCGGATAGAAAAGGGTAGTTCGCCGACTGTTTGTGTGATTGCTCAGCAACTTCGCTCCCAAGACGTCTTTGAAGCGTTCATGGAAAGCTTCCTCCGTACATTCCGCGTCTGGCGAGTGCCTGAGAGCTCGTTAAGTCTTGAACTTCGCAACAATGCGCAATTTATTATCCATATGGGTGTTCTGCGGAAGATAGGCGACTCCTTTGTCGCTGACGGTATTTACCCAAATAGTATGTTGGAAGCTTTAAGTAGCACATAATAAACCATGGCCAAGTATCGAATTATCGCTTTTACATTGAGAACATATTATCATGAGCTAATGTTTCACGTTTGCATAGCTGGCTTTGAACTTGTGTACGTTTCCTCAGTAAGTCTTCATGTTTCTGATCTTCATTCATTACAACATGATGCTTCTCATACCGAACGTTGTTGAAATCTCGAATCCACATATGTAGACGAAAACAAAGGCCTGTCTGATTCTGCTCTTTAAATTGATGACAGCGTGGGTTTCCAAGCTGAAAATTGCTGATGCTTCCACCAGGGCCTGCAAATTAGGCTGTCGAAAAGTCGTAAAGTCGTATGGATCACAAACAGCTTAGGTATAATCGGGGAGACCCTCAGCCAAGAATAAAGTTTACAATCAAGTCGCGCATCTATTGAAAAAAACTCTTCACTTTCGAGCTGCGTAATTTCGGTTGGGGACCTCCCTAAATTATCGATGATGTTACATGGTGAGCAAATTTTTGAAGCAGTATTCTTTCTCATGCAATTTTTAAATCAATCTAATATTGGCTATAAACATTGGGGAGCACCTCACACTCTCTCCCCTCTCAATCCTCCGCCTTTTCTTTTCCCTTACGCGTCTTTGCCCTTTTCTCGCCCCCCACTCTCTTCTCCCCCTCTCCGGGCTCCTTCCGTTTCTCTACCCCCGCGCCCGAGGACCCTGCCTCTTCCGTCTCTCCCCATACCTTTGGCGGTCCGGAGATGCTCGCCAATGAGGCCCGTAGTGCCTCTTGGAACTCTTCTTCCTCCTGCTCTTCCAGCGATTTCCCTGGTTCTTCGGCCCTGTGGGGCTGCAATGATGCCTCGAGCCCCATTTCGAGGTCATCATCATCATATTGGCCAGATGTCTCACTGGCTGCTGCGTCTTCGGGGTCCTCCTCGGCTCCGTGGGTCACACTCAGCAGAATATTTTTACAGTATTCTGCTGTCTTCGCCGAATTGGGGTCGGCGGATGGCTTTTCTGACGAGGCTGCGTAGGCTAGGGGCAGCCATTGTTGCTGTTGCGGAGGATCGCATTCGCTGCACCTCCATGGTGCTGGGACCAGAATACCGGAGAATGCGACTACTCTTGGCTCATGGCATTGACAATGGTAGAAATGGGAGCATCCCTCGCATTGGATAAGCCCGTTGGGCCCTTGGGATGCAGGCGAGATGTGTTCACCACACATGGAGCATATTGGCCCTTCCGGGTTTCTTTCTAGCTCTGCTCCTCGTCTTGGTGTCTCTCGACGCTCGCGCCACATGTGCGCCTGATATGAGTAGTCGTTCGGTGCGGGGTCGCGACTTGGATGATGTTGCGAACTGCGGTGTAGGCCGTTAGCCATTAATTCAAGTAATCGAAGCAATTCAGCATGAAAGGAGTTACATACTACATCCACGTATGATGATCAACGTCGTAAAGTGGGTGCTCTGTTCTGACGTGTTCTAGCAGGTCGGGGCATTGCCCGTAGCCGAATCTGCAGCCTGGAACTGCGCAGGTATCCTCGCAGGAAAATAGGAGCAGTTTCCCTGGCATCTTTGGCCAGCAGTGTTGCGGGTGCTGTTTGTTTGCGCATGGCATCTTGTCCGGTCTCGGGTCGTTCCTAGAAAAAAAAAAAAAGGTTAGCAGCTACGCCGTTGGAGTCAATAAAATTCAATCGGCTCCAAGAGATACAAGCTTGTTCGTCGTACCGCCAATTTAAACGTGTACCGCTTGGGCACATGCGATCGAAACGCATGATAACAAGCAGCAGCGACGATTGCATTATTGATTAGATTTAATTTTCGATAGATCTGTCTAGTCGCTCACTCGAAAGGTTCGTACTTTACTTATAGACTTCTGTCGGTGAGTATTTAACGATTTATAGGATAGCGAGAGCTTTTTGGAAGCAAATTCGTCGAAAGAGAAGGTTATGATAGGAGGGTGCTCAAAACTGGTGGGAAAACAGTGGTAAAAGGAGAATCGGCCAATTCTCGGAAAAATTTGGAAAATGAGTTCAGTTCGTGTGTTTCCCTTGAGTATCGTGGACATTTAGGCGAGCTTTGTCTTCACTTGAGTATGCACCTGTGTGACGAGAGCAGTGATCACTGCGTCCCCAATGATTAACGCCTTTCCTCACTTTTGGATGGCCTCAACCAAGCCAAGGCCTATGTTGTTGGCAAGACCTTTTTCGATAATCGATTCGGTCTTTCTGACTATCTAGGCTAAATGAGGATTCCTTAGGTCATCAACGGCATTATATGGCACCTCAGTCATTCAACGACATTTCTTTCGTCGTCCCTAGACGTGACAACACATTGTATTCGACGGTATTGTCAGGCTAATATTCCTTATACCCCAAATGTGCTCATAAACTATGAGGTTGTTGTAGTTGATAGCTTTCCTCAGTAATCGTGAATCTGCGTAGTCTTCCTGATAAGATTCACATACGACTGTCATGCTGTCGTTAAGCTTATTTGATGTTTTCTAGGTATAACTAGTATTTGTCTCGAATATTGACTGAATAGTCCCATCCAACCTGTCAAGACCTCTAGCAAAAGGGACCGAAAAGCACGATCTACCACGAATACTCACGGATTGCTTCCAGATTATTTAAGCTATCTATCGATGGAGTTCCTCGAAAACTGCTATCAGCACAATATACACCTTACGTTATATCCTCCACACGCAACCCATCGGCTGCAACCCCTGGATGTCGGTGTCTTTAGCCCATTCGCTAATTTTTTTCATAAGCAATTGCCAAGTGGATTACTAAACATCATAACTTTCTGGGCTTGTCAAGAAGAGACTTTTTTCTGATGTTTTAGTACGCTTGACAACAAACCTTTATGTATAGAAATATCAAGACTAGTTGGCATAAGCCAGGCCTCCACCCGTGCAATCCATCGATTGTCTTAGACTAATTTAGCTGCCAAAAGAATGCTGCTCGTAAGCCAGACCTTAGCGTAATTTTCAATTAGGAAAAATTCGATAGTCTGGGGTCCCCTGCTAAATCATAAGCAATGTGAGACTTTTAAATTCCGGAGGAATATAATAAAAGTCTTACTTCAAGCGACTCTTTTCTATATTTTATTAACACAGGGTTGCCGAAGCTACAAGCTCTTTTCCGTACCATTTATCAAGACTGGGGGTACAATTTGAACTTCCTCTCACCATACCCACTAGGCCCAAACTCGCGATTGACGCAATGGTTTAGACTCAAGATACTCGGTATCGCATGACATGACGGGCTATTAGCGATCGATGAAGGTCATCTAGCGCGCAGGTATCAGCACTATATCCGATCTATTCCTATACCGGTGACGGTTAACATCCTTATTACCATCTGAAGGCGTTGTATTTGTTGTTGTTGAGTTATCTATTGAGATGACTACCGCGGCGCCGACTTGCGGGTTGGTGTTTGAGTTGCTACACCGGCAACAGGCAAGCACTCAGACACAAACACGAAGCATGACTTATTTAAGGAAACTGGCGAGTATTGAAGAGGTTTCTCCTATGTTTCACCCAAAGACCGCTTTAGATCTTGGAGTCAATCAAGAGAATTAATTCAAACTGTCATGTTTACTATACCAACTCCCTTACCGTGACATTACCTCGACCAATAGTTTTGCGGCGAGACAGACTAAATCCAACTTCGGGCTTGAGAAGACGCGCTAGCTCTTTAACAGTCGAATCCCTCATCTACTCAAGATTTAGTCAAATTTAATATATCTTGGGACGATAACATTAAAAAGATGTTTTATATGACTAACGGATATATTAGCTACGGGCTACGCGGAGCGCTCCCAAGCGACCGGGTCTATATTTTGCACAGATGCAGTCTTACATTATCAAATATAGAACATCGCATCACGCACTTTATCATGTATTTGCACGAGGCTTGCGTCGAGTGCCTGGGAAGAACCCGCTACACTCGTGGCAGGGCTCGCAGCTGGCGATGGGTCGAACACTCCGCTCAAATAGCATCTCGCCCTCTCGCAAAGTAGATCGGCGTAATAAGCTGGAGTGCAGATGCTGACCGCCTTGGTAGCTCGCCCATAGAGATAGCATAGATGATGAGTCAAATCCATCACCACATCTGCGGTATTCTGGAAGGGTTGCGACAGATTGCTTGACCGGAAGATCTCGTCATAGATGATGTAGTAGTGGGCTGGACGAGCCGTCCCTTGGATCGCAGCGTGGGCTTGCAAGAAGAAATCCCACTTGCGAGCTTCCGTTACTCCCCGGTCGACAACGGTGCCGTTTTGCGGGTTGGAGTACCGGTCGGCGTCTTGTTCTCTTGTTGGGTAAAACCGGGTGTTGTGGCGTTTTCCGACAATGACGACGGTCAGCCGAGGTATTCCTTGCTTTGTAGAGGCCGCCGAGTACAGCTCCTCGCATGCACTACGGAGCGCGGGGAGCTCTTGTTCCAGGACCAGGTCGTATTGCCCTTCTGATACCCCGTCTCGGTAAACAAGAACATTCAGGGGATAGGCGCCATTGCGGTCCTTCCAGAGCCGAAGTCGCGATTTGAACAGATTGTCGAGATCCGATACCATCTCCTGCCTGGCTGTCTGAATTTTTAAGGCCGCTGGCCATTGGGCGAGCAAGGCATCGACGGAGGCTACAATACCGGCCACGCTGGGGGCATTTGACGAAGAGCCCGGAGAGGGGTGGGTCACATCAATACCAACAACCATAGTCTTACCCTCGGACAGTATGCCCAGCTTGGCACTGTCAAGGACCTGATTCCGTCCGCCAAGCTTCAGGTTCACCTTGAGCGCCACGTTTGCAAAGTACTGTTCGTTAGCCCTAGCAAACCTTTCCGCAACCACGCAAACATTCAGGAGCCCCATGGCAACGTCGCAATCGTACTTGACCCGATTGTAGATTGCGGCATTATTGGACGGTATAATCACCAAGAGCAGCTTCGGAGGATTGGAACTGCTCGAGAATTCCTTGATTGCCTGGTCGATTTCTTTTTCCAAATTGACGCTGTTGACATCGATACGGAGTCCGGGAGTGATGTCGGCAGCGTTCACTCCAAACTTGTTGAGCGTGGTCGTGAAGAAATCTAGAGACGACTCCAAATGGGCCGCGTCTCTCCATTGGTCACGACCTTGGTCGGACGATATGTAGAGATAAGTCCAGCGCTCCAACTTCGTTGTGGTAGTAAACTGACGGGACTGCATGTTCCAGCCACCCGACCTGGCTTCGACGACTTTGGCCAAGCCGTACTTCACGCTGGGCCCGTTCAGAACACGGCCGGGTACAGTGATCAATGTCGGCGTCACCAAAGTTTCAAAAGCATTCTTGCAACGTCAGCACCATGCGAGCACGGGCGAATTGCGTTTAGACTTACCAGCGTGGGGTTAGTGGGATTGAATCCTAAAAGATGTGCTCCTGAAGTGACTACAGATCTTGCGTTTTGAGCGGGTTTGCGCACTGCAAACCGTATCATGTTTTGCGTTTGATGAGCACTCAATTTGGCCTTTGAAGGCTGCCCAGGCAACACTTCGCAAACTTGCGGTGGCAAATAGGATGGATTCTGCCGGCTGCCAACGTTGACGACTGATAGATCTGGGTTCTTGATGGTGATGTTATACGCTGGTGCAGAGTCAGCTTGGCTACGGTCGACATCTCTGCAAGGTGCGGACATACTCTGCTTGAAAAAGTCATACACGCTGATATACCTACCCTGAGAGGGAGGATCTGGGCCGGCTTTCACGGCTTTCTTCCCTTTCTTTCCACCCGTCCCGCTTGCACCAGGGATCGTCACCGCAGGAGTTCCGCCGGAGTCAACCAAGAAAAATTTGACCACTTTGGGCCCAGCACCGAAGTCAGGCACGATTGGAGGGTGTCGCTGGCCGCGCCCGTCGTCGCGCGTGGCTACACCCACGATGGATTTTATCCTTGGGATCACCTGACCGGCGCTGTTCGTCCTCCTGATATGTGTGACGTTGACGGAAAGTCGCTTCAAGAAATCTCCCAGTTTAACCTTACTTAGCCCATTCCCACTCATGTATACAGACATCAAGTCCTCGAGAGGACCATCGTCGTAGAAAGCCCCGTGCTTGACCTGAACGTTGACTAGAATCCGGGCCGTAGCCGCGCGCACGCTGACGAAGAGCCCTCGGACGGCCGACAGTCCTGCTCCAAGGTTGAATTTTTCGGCGTCAGCATCTAGGGGGAAGTGCTTATTTGCGCCCACGGAAGCTATAGCGGAACTTGCTTTGGGGTGATAGCCGACCACAATATTGAGGGCTTGGATGATCTCCTCTTTGGATTCAAACAAAGCTCCCGCCTGCGTTGAAGTGAGATAATCTGTGAGTTCCGACACCGTGAGCGCACCGGTGTGCTTGACTTTGACTCGATATGTCGGCGCATTTGGAGCAGCGTCGTCCTCTCCCTCACCCTTGTATTGCACCATGTACCCTCTCTTGTCGATTTCAAGTTCAGTCTTGCTAATGAGATTGGATTTGAAATCAGTGACGAAGTCGTTTCTGTATTGAGCCAAGTGCTCCTCGGTAAAGAGCTGGATGATCCTCTTGACCTTCTTACCTGTTGGTGCTCTGCCGCCGCTTTCCGCCAGTATCTCAATGCTATAGCGAGAGAGCATCAAGTCACCATTGGATAACATCGCGAAACAGTTGGTCCACAGTAACACTTCTTTTCCCTGCGTACCAAAACCCGGTCGCAGAGGCAATCGGGCGTCGGGAGCCGACGTCTTTGACGATTTCCCGCTCGCGCTCTTGGTTGCAGCAGCCGTCTCGTTCTCGGCGCGTGTCACACTCATATCTGGCTTCGAGAGCTGACCGCCATCGGGACTGAGAGGAATTCAAGGGTTGGTTTCGAATGCGTTGTAGCTAAACGCCGCAGTAACTCACATGTAGACTTCAATTGGAGCGCCTCTGCCTCTCCCGAATTCGCTAGTACCTCTACCTCGATCTGGTCCTCCCCAGCCCATTGGGCCTCTCGCTGGGCCTCTTCCACCACCTCGATGGTCAGGTCTTCCTGTAGGGAGGCCGTGAGACTGCGGCGCATCTCGGCCTCGCCCCTGAGGAAGTGAGAAGTGCCCACGGCCACCCCCTCGACCGCGACCACGGCCACGACCGCGGTCAGATGGGTTTCCGGACATTTCAACGCAAGAACAGGGTCGACAATATTTAGACTGTAGAGATTTTTTCTGATGTTTGTGTTGAGCGGCACAATCTCAAAGTCGGGCCTTTGTTTGAGCATGCACAACCCCCGCTTTACGTCTCGCATGGAACCTGCAAGGCTGAGCGAATATGAATTGGCACTTCGAGATCAAAAGCGCGAACCCAACTGCTATGCGGTTTGATGAGAGAGCCTGATTTGAATGTTGTACACCTCTCTCCTCGACCCTAGAAGTCGGCCTATTCTAAAGAGCAATGTCTTTGAAAATTCCGAAACCGGCCCGAAGCGCAGCCACGAGACAGCGCTACGAAATGCCATTGTTGCGGCATCGGATGCGTCTTTTCGATATCTCTGTCAGAAACTGACGAAACACAGATGGATACAGGCAGCGGGAAAGCGCAAATGCCAGTCCTTACGACCGCACATATTTGACTGTCATACTAATCTCCATCCCCAGAGCAGTTCTTTGCATCATGGCAGAGTTTGACCGCTGCCTATTGGAAAGGTGAGTTGCAGACCAATGGATGTTCTCTTGCTAATTCCTGCCAGCTAATCTGGCTGCTGGCTCCGACGGTGGTACTGTGCACACAGCAACGTGCTTTCATCTCCTCGCAGCTGCCAGCCGTGAAAATGAGGCTGTTCATCGGCTCGGACAACTTGGATCGTTGAAGCGAGCAACGCATCTGGGACGTTGCGTTGGACAGTGTACGAATCGTCGTGTTGACACATGCTGTCTTTGCCGACGCTCTCGGTCACGGATTTGTCAATATGAAGAATCTGGCCCTGACCATATTTGAAGAAGGTATGTCGCTCTATTTACCCACGTTTTCACTATCAGTGATCGCTTCTGAAGCCCACTACTGTGCCCGAGGGCATCCGGCGAACAAGATTATGAAGGACTTCTACCACCCTTTGATACAAGAAGAGGGTACCGCTGCGGCCCCTCACATTCTGGGGCTTTCGGCAAGCCCTATCCTACGGTCGGATCCGCGAGCTGCGGTTAGTCTCTCCGTTCGTGATGGAAACCCAATGTCAATAATGTTATAAGACTATTGAATCGAGTCTTAGTTCCATCAGCATGACACATCGTCTTCATCGCGAAGAAATGTTCAAAGTCGTCCATCGACCAGCGCTACACAGGCTTGAATACACGCTGCACAACAAAGACGAGAGCGTAATCTTGAGTGATGCGCTATGCGGTCTCCAAGGCATTCGCAACCGGATCTGTGTCGAGCAGAGCCTTCTTATAATGAGACTGGACTCGAATTCTACGAATTGGCGCAGCCTTGGGACAGGTGCCGGACAACGAAGCAATACGTAGGAAGATAAATTGAACAAATCTTGCAGGAAAGCAAAGCATATTTACGAGGAATAGGGCCGTGGGTGGCCGATTACTTCATCTTTGAATCCATCGCCGCACTCAAAAAAAGTGCTGATGACGGGAGCGACATGTTCAACGGGTGGAGGGATTGTACCAAAACAACTCTCCTAAAGACACTGGATCAAGACGTTCTATCGCGGAGAACCGAAAATTCGGATCGATTTGGTCTCCTGATTTCACCAAGGATCTAGCGCCTGATCGAATTTTCTGTCAGCAGGACCGCAGTGACTGTTCTGGATTGCTGTTCGTACGACAGCGAGCCACTGTGAGCGTGCTGTGTACATTGCTGTCCATCCACCTCAAACGAAAGGGCGCTTCCAGTGCGCAACATTTGTCAGTCTGTCAAACAATGCTAGCAAGAAATATACCTTATTCGAATTATTCGATCTCAAGGCGTAATGCGACACGATGGCCGGGCACGGCGAAAGAGCCTCATTATCGCGACAGACGTTCTCGGGGGAGATAGACATCACGGCCTGTAATCTCGTCGTTTGCTTCGATCAGCCGCAGAGCTTGAAGTCATTAATTCAGCGCAGAGGCAGAGCGAGGAAAGAACAATCGAATTTCGCTATCATGATCGCTTAGGGAGACAAACTGTCCAAGAATGACGCCTGGCAGGTTCTTGAGCAAGAACTGATCCAAGAATATCAGAGTGACGTGAAACAGCTGCAGAAAGTGATAGCGCTTGAGAGTACTGAAGAGGCCATGGACGAGAGGCTCGAGATTCCATCTACAAGGTAAGCTGAGACCATCGCGCAACCAGGCATATCTTGATGCTTCGTCGTAGGACTAATGACGCCGGAGTCAGCAGTGGCGCATCTCCATCACTTTTGCGCGCATCTCCTTCACCAGCCGTACGTCGACCTTCGTCCCGCATTCTCATTTACGTACCATCCCGTCAATAATCTCCATCACGGCAATGGTGGTCCTTCCCCAATGTGTGGAATCTTCGTTGCAGTCTACGCGAGGTCAGGGAGAGCGGTGCACTGAACGTGTCGCGATGAAGGATGCTGCCTTTGATGCTTACAAAGCGCTCTTCTAAGCGGGTTTGCTGAATGACAATCTTCTCCCACTGACCCATGAAAGCATGCTTGCAAAACATCAGCTGGATAAACTTCTGGCCGTAGCTGAGGCTTCCATGCAGTTTGATCCCTGGAAAGATTTAGCGGAGTCACGGTCATCTCCTAATCTGCATCGGATCCAAGTCTCCGTCCAGGAGGTTGGCAAGGCACGGAACACAGTCTGTCCATGAATCTCACCGCGCCATCTGCGATGCCATCTATTCCCTTCCTTCTTTTGTACTGGGACGAAAAACTTACTTTCCGCCTTTGTTTGGGTGAATCGAGTAGGCCCGCTATGATCGGTTCCGGCGATTTGCACATCCTGCGGGAAATTGCATATTCTCGATCGGTCCACGCATTCGGATCTCACGTCGGAGGCTCTGACGGACTTTATCGCCATCTTTCCTCCTGATATTCCGGACGAGAGGCTTGCGACATGGTTGACGGCGAATCGCGGGAGATGTGAAGCCCTGGAGGCCTTTTGTAAATAGGAATCCTCGCCACGAGGTTTCGCGAGAACACCATTGCGATACAGTGCTCCTTGTGTTTTTCATCGTTGGAAAATTCTCCAATCGGAACAAGCAGATGCCACTCTTGAGGCAGTCTTCGATTGCCTAGGCGACGAAACTTCGTCGCCCCTGCTACGCTCTCGAAAAACCTGACGCCCTAAGAGGAGAACCTTCTCTCCCCAAGTTGGAAGCGTTCCCCGCTCAGAGTTGCACCGTCGACCTTCTCCCGACCAACGTTGCGTGGTTCAGCCTCTTCATTCCAGCCATCTTGTAACGCATCGAGGTACTTCCGGTCACACATCAAGTATGCGCAAACGTATTGAAAGATGTCCATATCAAAGATACACGGCACATCGTAACCAAAATATGTGCCCCTTCTGCACAGTGGATCGTTAATTACCAACGGTACGAGTTTTTTGGAAGCGCCGTGTTGAAGTTTGTCATCTCGTGGCAGCTCTTCTGCCATCATGGCAACTGGCCGGATGGCTACTTACTCATGCAAAGAAATCGCATCATGTCCAATGCAAGTCTTGCCAGGGGTGCCTTGAAGGCAAGGCTGGATGCTTCCATCACTACCGAACTGGGCAAAGATAGAAAATAGACGCCCTCTTTGCTATCCGAAGCGCTTTCTCGCTCCGATGAAAAGCGGAACATGTCAGCAAAAGTTTTGGCCGATGTCGTTGAAGCCTTGATTGGAGCAGCGTTCTTTGATGGTGACATCCGTCTTGCCAGGACGTGCACGCACACTTTTTTTCCCGTAATTCGGACTGACGCACCTGATTTTGACCTAGCTGGACACAATCTGGGCATCGCAGACATGGAAGCAGAATCGGTTTTCGGATATCAATTCCGTAGCAAAGTCCTTCTCGTTGAAGCGTTAACTCATCCGTCCCAAGACCGAGATACGTCTGCGGAGTCATATCAGAGGCTTGAATTTCTGGGGAATGCAGTGCTGGATTACCTCATCACCTTCCTTTCCGCCCAACAGAAACCCGAGCATCGCAGGGGCAGATGACAAACGTCAAGGCTACACTTGCCAATGCCGACATCCTGGGTTTCCATTGTCTGGAATTTAGGCACGGGGGAGAGATCCGAAGTGTTCGGCAAGGGCTGGCCGGAGTATTCAGAGAAAGCATTGGCGTGGAACAGATTCAGCTATGAAGGATCATCAGACATCATTCCCCAGATATCATCAACGCCCAAAGACGTTGTCTTGCGGGCTTTGGAAAAGTGACTCGGGAAATTAGGCACCTTCTAGACACGAACTGTTCATACCCGTGGGTTCCTTTCGCTCGGCTGAATTTGGAAAAGTTTTATTCGGACATCATCGAGAGTATCCTTGGTGCTATTTTTGTCGAGCAGAAGGGGGAGCTCAAAGAGTGCTAGCGGTTCATTGAACGGGTCGGGCTGGCGCCTTACGCATGCCGCGTGATGCTGGAGGGAATCAACGTGCTCCATCCGAAGGCTGTAGTTGAGCAGATCTCTGGGTCCGCTGAGGTGCGATATGTAGTCGAGGGTGAAGAAGGTGAGGTGTGAACGTATCGGTGCTCTGTAGCTGTGGATGGGGTCAAAACTGTTGAAGTTAAGGGATGCTTGACCGAGGAAGAGGCTGTCGTGGTCGCTGTTTGATTCCAATGATGCACTCTGCAAGGATCCTCATCGTTCCATTCAGAACGCTTCCCGTGCCCTTGGTCCACCATGTTGCGTAACAATACATCACGTCTTACTCCGCCCACTCCCTTTCAGCTCACTTGGCACTTCCTCACGGCCTTGTGATATGTTTCAGAATCCCTTGTAAGGTTTGAACCGCTTATCTGGCCGTCTCTAGACACTCTCAACATGTCGGACACGATAACCTCTCAACGAAGCTCTAAGCTGCGGACCTTGTTTGCCAAGATTCTGACGGGAAAAGTCAGCCTCGTGACGGGGAACGCAAAGCAGTTTCTTGAAGCGATATGCGATCAGCAAAACCCATCGACGTGTATTCAGCGGCTCGTTGCTAGCAAGGACGGCTACTCTGCTCTGCAGGCTTCGTTGAGCTCTGCTACCTCTCCGTCGTTCTTGAACGGTCCGATAGCCCAATTCCTCAACTACCTCGAAGCGCCCGAGCTGAAAACAGTCTGCGGCGGTCAAGTCCTGAGGCTGATCTTGCTGGAGGTTGCCAAAACACCGCTTACATGGGATGCGCTGATTGACGCTGCCCGGTCGAACAAGCTAACCGACCATGGACTGGGAGCCTTCTCGTGGCTTTTGCTGCAGCTCCTTTCCTTACCGGCCGACCAAGCTTCATCGTACACTTGGGTCGCGCAGGATGAAAGCATACGAAAACATATGCTGGAGTCCTCGAATGTGCAGGTTCGATTGCGGGTGCAACGCATCATACAAGTTACGAGCAACGTCACGGCCACCCACAAGTCAGACATACGGGGGCCCGGTGGACGGAATGACAACGATTTTGAAAATATAAGAAAGATTTCGATCCTTCCAACTCCCGACGAACTGGCATCGAAGGATCCGTATCTGCCGCGGGCAAATGAAACGGGAGACTCACTCAAGACCCCCGAAGCTCTCGCCTTCCACACCGATGCCCAGTTCCGATTGTTGCGAGAGGACATGCTTCGAGATTTGCGCGAAGAGATCCAAATCGGTCTTGGCCAAAAGAAGGGGCATCAAAAGGGGTTCTGCATCGAGAACCTAAGCATGATCGGAGCTCTCTGTGACGAGCGGCAGCCGTGGTCATTGCAGCTGCGGTGTCTAAATACACTGCCTCAATTGACCGGCAAGAGTCGAGCCGCTCGCATGAAGGTTCTGCAACAAAATCCGAAATTTCTGAAGCACGAGACTGTGGCTTGCTTGGTGGTGGATAACGATGTCCTAACGCTGGGCACTCTGATCAGAAACGAAGATCTTCTGGCCCGGGAACGATCGATTTTGTGCATGCAAATCCCAGAAGCGGTGGTGGACAAGGCGCTGCTTCGTCTCAAAACGGCTTGCAACATCAAACTGATCCAGCTAAACACTGCCGTCTTCGCCTACGAACCCGTGCTAAAACAGTTAAAGGAGATAAGGGAGCTATCTCTGGCAGATGATATACTTCGCCAGGAGACGGGCAAGAACCTACCGTCCCCAGACTATCAACTTGATCCTGCTATGCTGCATTTCATCGAACGACTCGAGACGAATCACTCGTTGGACCTGAAAGATATAGTGGACCTCCCTGGGGCCACGAAACTCGACGAATCCCAATCGCAATGCTTTTTAAACGGCCTGGGTCAACGGCTGAGCGTAATACATGGCCCTCCTGGTATTTAATGCCTCAGCAGCTTTCCAGTTGCAAGAGTGAATGCTGATCATATTCAGGGACTGGAAAATCTTTTATCGGGTCGCTCATTGCCAAAGCCATCTACAAGCACTCCATGGAAACCATTCTGGTTGTTTGTTATACGCATCACGCGCTCGACCAGTTTGTGGAGGACCTTATGAATCTGGGTATACCGACACACGACATCGTCCGTCTTGGATCGGCGAAGAAGGCAACCGCGAGGACCCAAGCCGTTTCTCTCCATGAGTCGAGATCGAGTGTCAGGTTGGCTCCTACCCAGCATGCGATGCTCACCCGCAGAAAGGCGGACCTCCCGGAGGCCAGCAAACGGCTGCGCGATGCTTTTACGGCCTTTCAGCAAGCGATCTTCTCGAAATCCGATATACTAGAGCACCCGGAGTTCAAATCCGACGGCCCTGCGTTCTACGACGCCTTCGGAGTGCCCGAGGAGAAGAACAACATGATGCGAGTTGGCAAAAAGGGCAAGCGGGTTGATCGCTTCTATCTCCTCCATCGATGGCTACGCGGAGAAGATGCAGGGATTTTCCAGAGGGCGAAGGCTCACGAGTTTTGCGAAGTCTGGGGGATGCCGCCCAAGGATCGAATAGAAACCCTGAATGAATGGCGACAGGAAATGCTAAAGGAGCTTCTGGTCGGCGTTCGAGATTCGGGGACTTTGTACAACTCATCCCTGAATGAGATCGGCACCATACACATGGAAAAGGACCTCAAAATCATGCGTCAGAAGCGCATCATTGCTTGTACTACCACAGCCGCCGCTAAGTACGTGCAGGCTCTGCAGTCCATCTCTCCTGGCGTTCTCCTCGTAGAAGAAGCCGGAGAGATCCTTGAGAGCCACGTCCTTACTGCGCTAGGCCCAGACACGAAGCATTTGATCTTGATCGGCGACCACAAGCAACTGCGGCCCAAAGTGCACTACGAACTTAGCGTCGAGAAAGGGGACGGCTACGACCTAAACCGATCGTTATTTGAGAGACTCATCCTCCGCGAATATCCCCACCAGACTCTCACCCAACAGCACCGCATGCGCCCGGAGCTGTCGACACTGGTGAGACAATTGACATATCCAGACCTGACAGATGCTCCAAGAACTCTAAACAGACCCAATCTGCGCGGTTTCACTGACAATCTCGTCTTCGTGAATCATGAGGAACCCGAGATCGAACTCACGGACGTGCCGGACTGGAAAGACAAAACCTCGACGTCGTCTAAGAAGAACGTATTCGAGGCTAAAATGACCCTGAAATGCGTGCGCTACCTTGGGCAGCAGGGATACAGGACCGATAACATTGCAGTATTGACGCCTTACCTCGGGCAGTTGCGGCTGCTGCTTGATGAGCTTGGGAAGTATAATGATCCTGTGCTGAACGATCTGGATTCTCATGACCTGGTCCGCGCTGGACTGATGCCTGCCGCTTCTGCAGACGTGGGAAAACCGCGGATCAGGATTTCCACCATCGGTGAGCTGCACTGTAGACTTTGCAGGCGTTTCGTCGTCCGTTGAGGGTCTTGGCACCTGAGAGCTAATCTCAACTGCAGATAATTTCCAGGGAGAGGAAAGCGACATCGTCGTTATTTCCCTGACGCGGAGTAACGCTAGAAACGATATTGGATTCATGACCTCTCCCGAACGCCTGAACGTCCTACTCTCACGAGCCAGGAACGCGCTCATTCTCATTGGAGATGCACAAACATTCATGGGCTCTCGCACAGGCGGCGAGTTGTGGCAACGCTTCATAGCCTTGCTCAGGGTGGGCAATCATTTGTACGACGGCTTCCCCGTGAAATGCGAGCGCCATCTTGACCGCTCGTTGCTCTTGCGCACCCCCGAAGAGTTCGACAAAGAATGTCCGGATGGAGGGTGCACGGAACCTTGGTGAGTATGTGGTCCGCGTCATGTACATGTGCTAATCGGTGCAGTGGGACGATGCTGAATTGCGGGCTTCACAAATGTCCTCAATATTGCCATCAACTGCACGACCACTCGAAGATGCCGTGTGAGAGGATAGTAGAATCCAAATGCGCCAAAGACCACAAGCTGTATCGCAAATGCCACCAGTCTCAGTCGCCTTGTCGCACGTGCAAATTCGACGACGAGCTTCGGAAGAGGGATATAGAATTGGATTTTGATATACAAACCAGACGCAACAAGGCGCAGGCCAAACATGCGGCGCATATTGCAGATCTCGGCCGTCAAATTCGAACAGTGAGAGAACAAGCGGCCGACAAAAGATTAGCTGCCGAGCAATTGCAGGCGTTGAAGCAGAAGAAACACGATCTTGAGGCTGCCAAAAAACTCGCAGAGTCGGCTCAGCCCGCAGTGGACGTTGGCGAAAGTCATGCTTCAGCCAATAATGCCACACACCCATCCGAAGTGCCGACCAAAGCGTCAATCAGAGTGCACGAGTCGACCAAGCTGGAAACATCTACCCAATCCAAAAAGAGTGCGTCGATCAAGGATCCCAAAGACAATGACCACCCGAAGAGCGCATCTGAAATTGAGTGGGAACGGCAGAAGCGAGTTGACGGCGCGTCGAACGATGCGATGGATGCTCTTATGGACATGACTGGCTTGGAAGACGTCAAAAGCAAGATCCTCGGGATCAAGGCCAAGATCGAGACGGTTGCGAGGCAGGGAGCCGACATGAAGAGGGAAAGATTGGGCATGGTGATGCTCGGGAACCCTGGGACCGGTACGTGCGGACCTTTAGTATACTGCAGCGTAAGTTTAATCTATATGCAGGCAAGACGACGGTGGCACGGCTCTATGCAAAGTTCCTTGCTTCTGTGCAGGCGATACCCGGGAATGAATTCGTGGAAGTGACAGGATCCAGCCTGGCAATTGAAGGAGTCCTGGGAGCCCAAAAGAGAATTGAAGCTATCATCAGAGCCGGTGGAGGCGCATTCTTCCTGGACGAAGCATATCAGCTCGCTTCTGGAAACAACGCTGGCGGGAAGGCAGTATTGGATTTTTTACTTGCGGAGATTGAAGAAAGGGTCGGAAAGATTGTGTTCATCCTAGCAGGCTACACGAAGGAAATGGAGAAGTTCTTTGAGCATAACTCAGGCTTCGACAGCCGCATGCCTCACAGGCTGACGTTTGCCGATTACACGGATGCCGAGTTGATGGCTATGCTCGCCCACCTGATAGAGAAAAAATACGGCGGGCGCGCAAGCGTCGGAGATGGGCTGAAAGGACTGTACGTTCGGATACTCATTCGACGACTGGGCAGGGGACGGGGCAAAGAAGGATACGGAAATGCGCGCGCGCTGGAAAACGTGTGGGCCAAGGTCACGGAGCGACAAGCCACACGTATAAACCAAGAACGCATTGCAGGACGCATACCGGACGACTTGTATTTCACAAAGGAAGACTTGATTGGGCCGGAGCCTCACGGTGCCATTCGACGGAGTGAAGCCTGGAAAGAGCTTCAGACTATGATTGGTTTGACTGCCGTCAAGCAATCCGTCAAGGTTCTCATCTATCGGATTCAGCGCAATTACTTGAGAGAGCTGGTTGAGAAACCGCCGATTGAAGTGAGCCTCAATCGAGTCTTCCTTGGATCACCAGGCACAGGAAAGACAACGGTTGCAAAGCTTTATGCATCCATCCTCGGTGACCTGGGCCTGCTTTCGAAAGCTGAAGGTAAGCGTATTGTCTACTCACTCCTCAGGAGTTTCCGACTCCGGTTGTCGTGATGATTTGTGGGTTCGGCGACCGACATGGAGAGGATGCTAACACTGCGCACAGTTGTGTCGAAAACTCCTGCAGATTTTATTGGGAGCGTCCTTGGCGAATCTGAAAAGAATACAAAGGGGATAATAAAATCGACACAAGGCAAGGTGCTCCTCATAGATGAAGCGTACGGGCTTTATCCGGGTGGAAATTCAGCGGGAAGCACCGCAGATCCGTACAAAACCGCCGTCATAGACACCATCGTAGCCGACGTTCAAAGTACACCAGGAGAGGATCAATGCGTACTCCTGTTGGGATACAAAGATCAGATGACGCAAATGATGGAGAAATCCAACCCGGGCCTCTCAAGACGGTTTCCTCTCAGCGATGCGTTTCATTTCGACGATTTCAACGACGAAGAGCTTAAGCAGATTCTCGAGTTGAAGTTAAAAAAGCAAGGACTAGGGGCGACGGAGGAAGCGAAGAGTGTCGCCATTGAGGTGCTCCGGAGAGCTCGTGACCGACCGAATTTCGGAAACGCCGGGGAAGTCGAGAATTTGATCTCACGCGCAAAGCAAGGAGAGCAGAATCGATCTCTATCGATAAAACTGGACGGACCTGTTTCGGACATTTTGTTTCTACCGCAAGATTTTGACGAGAATTTTGACAGGGCCACCAAGGCGGCCGATAGTTGTCAAAGCCTATTCGCAGACATTGTAGGCTGCGAAGAGCTCATCAGGAAATTAGAGAGGTATCAACGAGTCGTTGTCAAAATGAAGGCTTTGAACAAAAACCCACGCGACCAAATCCCCTTTAATTTTATTTTCAAGGGCCCTCCAGGTGAGCAACAGTGGTCGAACACCATTGATCACAGCTAACAGCCGTCTCAGGTACGGGGAAGACGACAATAGCCCGGAAAATGGCTGAGCTGTTCTACACAATGGGAATACTATCGACAAAGGAGTACGTCGAATCTTCTGCGTCTGATCTAGTCGCACAATTTGTCGGCCAGAGCGCTCCCAAAACGAGGGATGTCTTGACAAAGGGC
The DNA here is from genome assembly GCA_021031095.1 of Bathelium albidoporum. Taxonomy (NCBI): domain Eukaryota; kingdom Fungi; phylum Ascomycota; class Dothideomycetes; order Trypetheliales; family Trypetheliaceae; genus Bathelium; species Bathelium albidoporum. Next base: position 89,559 of record JAGFVP010000042.1, read on the forward strand.
TTGGGAAAGGTTCTTTTCATCGACGAGGCTTACCGGCTGTGCGACGGAGAATTTGGACGAGAAGCAGTCAATGAACTCGTTGACAGTCTGACGAAGCCTCAATTCATGGGTAAGCTGGTGGTCATACTGGCCGGGTATACGGACGACATAAACCGTCTTTTGAATATTAACTCTGGTCTTGCCAGCCGATTTCCGGAAGAAGTCATGTTTCAAAACATGAAGCCGGAAGAGTGTCTGAAACTCCTATCCAAAGAGTTGCAGCGGAACGAAATTCAGCTTCCACCAGAATTTTCCGACACAACATGCAAACCTTATTTGGAGTTGATCGGCATTCTGGATGAACTTTCTGGGCTGTCCTCCTGGGGTAACGGCCGAGATGTCCACACAATCTCCAAATCGCTCATGGGCACAGCATTTGAGTCCGCGGCTCTGGATTCCCCTTCGCTGACGTTAACGATGGAAGATATCTCCCAAGCCCTTAATTCCATGTTGAAAAGCCAAAAAGTACGGTGTGCCAATGAAAAGCATGAGGACGGCGATTCCGGTCGGGCTGCTAAGAAAGTATCAAATCAGATCCTATCAGCGAGCCCACTTGCACCGTTTCGTACCTCCACTTCGACCAAGCAATCGATGGCTGCTTCTGAAAAAGAGCAGAAGGTCGAAGAGACCATGAAACCTCGGAATGTTAACATCACGCAGCGAGATCCAGGGGTCTCTGATGCAACTTGGCAGCAACTGCAAGCTAACATAGCAGCTAACGAAGCGGAAGCTAAATCGCTCCGAGAGGCCGTCGCTGCGCAAGAGCAGGATCTTCAAGCCGTCAAATCGAGCGAAGTTGCTAGCGGCCGAGCACTAGAGGAGCTGGCGAAGAGTGCGATTCGATCCGAAAACGACTCGGACCAAAAGCTGATCGATGAGCTGAAAAGGAAATACGAGGAAGAAAGGCTCCACAAACTCGCGCTCAAACGCGCAAGGGAAGAGGCGGAAGCGAAGTTGAGAAAGGCTCGTGAGAAAGAGGAGAAGAACCGACGGCAGGAGGCCCAAGCCCAGAGAAAATTGAGAGACATGGGTGTTTGTCCGGCCGGTTTTCACTGGGTGAAAGAGTCGTCTGGCTACCGGTGTCGAGGGGGTACTCATTATGTTTTCAATAGACAATTAGGGATGTAGCGGCATGGGTAGAAGGTTTCTTGGACAGGTACACAGTTCTTCGTTGTCTAGTAGGATATACTCAAGCAGAAAGTAATCTCATACAAAATCCATTTCTGCTTTTGGTCTAACGAGAGCGCTGAGTCACACTGAGCTGCACTGGGACACACCCTGAGATGCCATGAGCTAGGATAAGCGCAGCTTGAGCGAGTGTGACCCAACATCGATGGTGCCTGAATTCAGGACCCTCTTGATCCCAATCAGACCTAGAAGGGTCCAGTTTATGGATCCTCAAACGCGGTAATACTTGCCATTGGCTAACAGATAGTGTCTTTGAAGGATTTATGACGAGGATCTTCTAACCAATAGCACAATTACCTAGAAACTAGTCTCACAAGACATCTACTTATACCCAGTAAGTACCTTCATTATGGAAGGACTTAATAATATTATAACACAATGTTTTGTAAAAGAGTGTCTGTTACTCCAGTAGCACTGACTTATCGAGTGATGTAAAGACATAAAAGCATAGAAAATTCAATGCTCTAATATTACCAATTAGCTCGAAGAAGCCCCAGCAATAATGGTTGTTGAAGGCAGATTAGTCTTACCGTCTCTCAGGAGCCTCAATTATCCCAATGGGACCCTGTTTAAGAAATACGTGCTTTTCAAACCCTAATTATTTGCACCGTATGTTTAATGTATAGCAGTGTTCCTTGAGGTTTTTCTGTTTGCATCTTTTATACTTCCTCAGTCATTTGAGAATAAAGTGACGGTAGTGATAACATGGATCCCTGCGTCGCGTGACGGCCCCTGAGACGGAACAAACCTCAAATACTTTAAATTCTCGGCTATTTTCACTTTATATGTAATATCATACTGCCTTCTCTTTCCAAAAATTCGCTTTTAAGAGTTAGAGTTCTACTATTAAATTTTTACAATCTTTGATACAGGTAGAATACTATTTTTGAGCTTGGCTATTTGTTTGGTAGAAAATTATTACTGACACTGTAGCTGCTGTGGATAGCAAAATCATTGTTCTGGCCATACGAGTTAGTACTTCAAACCGGAAGAAGTCAACAAATTCGATTAGCGCAAGATACTCCTGCGTGTTTCCGATAATGATCTAATAAGCCTGTGGCCTTCAATTCATGGCTGATATCAAACTATCTGCGCCACAGAAACAGCTGACTTAGCTGCTTGCGCCCTTTCTTATCACCTGTCCGTAGCAGTGGGGCTTTCTATTAATTCAAGAACTAATACTAGAAGATACTCAACACCGTTTCATTTCAATATCTAAATGAAAATAGTCATTTACTCTACACTTGAACATATCACAGTCTTCGCAGATCTCGTTGCTACTTAGAATGACTGCACGTCTCAACGAGATAGGAGGTTCGTTCTCACTCAGCTCCATCAAGTCTTGATGATTCTTGTTTTTCTCCAGCAATTTGCGCAAATTTTTTTCCTGAGATCTCATTTCAGCCACATAGGAGTCCGACTGAAGGCTTAATAGCCCTTCGTCGATAGCACGAATCTCTCGCTTTAATCTTTCGACTTCTCGCTCGTCATACGAGTCGCCCAATAATCGATCATCTGCTTCGAAGAGCTGCAGAGTCAGATTCTCTTGGGTGTCTTCCAGATCACATACCCGCGCCCAGGCCACGGACAAGTGTTTTCCTTCTGCAAGCAAGTCTCTTGTTTCTGAGATTGAGTTTTCCAGATTGGAATCTGGGTTTTTATCTTGAGGCGTGAGTAGGTGCCTGTCTATGAAGTAGGCAATCAATTTCTTCTCCGCATGAGAAGCAAAATATTGCCCAGGTTTGCCATGATCCCAAGCTGGATCTGGTGCATTCTTGAGCTCATGACCAATCACAGAAGCGATGTAGTGGATTTGCTCAATCCAGTTTGGTCCAACCTTCTCATTCGGAGGCAATGCATCAATGCCCCAGCCACTAGTTGCCTCGATGCGAGTGAACTGGGATCCTCTGTCGAGAATTGCGGCTGTCTTGGTGATTCGTGGCACATGACAGCTGTAGATAGGCCCATGAAGCGTAATGGACATATCAGATTGAGATTTCCTAAATTCGTATTTGTTCCATTCGCTCTCAGCGAGCGGCTCAGTATAACTATGCTGCCTTTCAGTAGCCAAGTCACCGAGTAGTATAACGATCTGTCGCCTATCCCTATCACGCTCGAAGACCTTTTCAGCAGCAGCGAGAGAAGACCGCCGATATCTCTCTTTCTCGTTTTTGCGGGTTGGTTGCGCCAAGTCTATTGCACGACGACCCTGAGAATCTTGGATGTTTCCGTTAGCATGGCCGCTCAAAAGCGCTCTCACGCTTTCAACTCGGCCCCAGAGCGCAGCCTCCATGAGTGCACTTCGTCCAGAATTGTTCGTAGCGTTTACGTCTGCACCATGTTGTAAAAGGAGTGGCACCATTCTATAGTTCCATTCCGCTGAAGCCATTATCAGAATGGTATTCCCAGTATCGTCCCTCGCATGCAAGAATAGCTCCTTTTCAATCGAAGTACTGAGATAATGTTGTATTGCACGCAAGTTGCCTAATATGCATTCTGAGACAGCTAAAAGGATTCTCCTTTGCTCAAATGTGTCGCCGTCTGGAAGACGGATAGTCTCCATCTCACTTGAGCTATCTGTGAAACTCTGGTTTTGGCCTAACTTTGGATTCGTGGCAGAGATGTCCATCGTGGACCTCATCATGGTGGCTAAACCGCAGCCATCATCTCTTAAAAGATCCTCGTCCTGTTCGCCTGTTTGCAGCTTAACGTTCACAAAACGAGCACTTCTTTTGTCAATCTCATAGCCGACAAGTCTGCTGTTTTCATTTATGGGAAAGATGAATTCATACTGGCCACCTGGGTAGCAGTGTGAAGCACGTCTGCCTGGAAGCGCAACACCGTGCCGATGGATCTTCTCGCAATATGGACATCGGACATAGACATTCTGTGCATTCCAGCGAAGGACTTCGATCTTAGGACAAGATGATAGGTGAGTCGACATTCTATGCTCGATGATAGGACCAAAAAAATCATACCTTAGCTGGAAGCAGGTGCGTAGAAAGGCGGGGTTCTGCTGACTAATGTACAACCTTTCTCAAATACCCGCAACCTGCGCACCTCGTCCTCCGAAAGTTACTACATCAACTCGGATTCAAAGCTGCCATGAAACACAACATCTTCAGCCTATCTGTGGAGTCGCCTCTTCAGATCTTTGAGAAAGTACCTATTCACTCTGGATCAATAACCTTCGTGGCTGACAAAGGCCCCATACTACCGCCTCTTTTTCTAGAGCAGAAATACAACCGACCTCCTGCGCTTCTACGGGCCTGTTTAAAGGTATATAAGGAAGCTGAGCCATTACTATACTCGGAAAATCACTAAAAACTTCCCGATGTCTACGACAGATTCTTCAAAGAAGTTGTTCATATCGATCCGTTCCTGAGGCAAGTTGGCCCACAAAATGCAAATCTGCTTCGCCATATCTGCATCTCACCAGAGATTCAAATGAGAAGCGTGCTAACAATCGACCAGATTCGAGATATCTGCACGAAGCTCGATATGCTAGAGATGTTGGCAGCTGAACCACTGTGATTATCGTTTAGTGACTTCAGTGAAATGACCATATTGGATCAAGTTAATGTGCATCTAAAGGCCTTATCGTCCCCTCCAAAACATCATCGTGAGCGTGTTCTCCCCCGATTGTCTGAGTGAGGAGTTGGCTTCAAGAATGCTGCAGTATGAATGGACAGTGATATTCACACAGGTAAAAAGACCGAAGCAAGTTTGGGATTATGACGAGCATGGGATCGAGTTCGAGAATTATGAAGATCACGAGCGTTGTGTTTGTGAGGTAGAGCGAAAGAAGGAGGAAGAGCAAATGGAGGAAGAATATTGGAGAAGGCGACATGATCCCTATTGGAAGAACGATTCGGACTACGACTGACTCCCGGCCATTCTTGCGGTAGATTTGCCGGTGGCTAGCGCTTCAAATCACTCTCATTTGCCCTAGCTCGACCGCAATACCGCCAGTAGTTGAGAACTGTTCCGTAGAAGGGAGTTACACCACTCATCCCATTATTCACTCGTGGGCGTACTACAACCAGACTAGGGCATATCGGTCCCAGCTCAATCAACCAGCATTACTTTCGATTAGATGGGCGGTAGCGCACAACTCGACTCGGGAGTACTCAGCAATGCAACGTCGACTACTTCCACACGCACAATTACGTACTCAGGGAACTGTACTTGAACAGACGCAAAATAGTCGAGTTTATGAACATGATACAGATTCGGATTGGGCTAAACAGGAGGCAGCGGTGCTCGATGCAATTCATTGTCTAAGGGATATCTTTACTGATCGTAGCAACCGAAATTACTCTGCCATTTCTAATGTATTCATGACTATGGCTGTTTCTACTACTATCGTCGGTAGAGAACTTGCATAATATTCTGCACGTGTGCTTACCCGTCCATGTTCGACATCATTCGCCTGCCCAATTTCTACATTCTATAAGGATGTGGCTCACAGTTTGAATTGTATATTCGCAAATACATTGGTCCAATTCGGCTTTGTTAATAAGAGGGAGATATGCGCACAAGCCAATCTCACCGTTGCGCATTTGCGTGACGACTGAGCTGGATGCCCACATATGTTCTTTTGCTTAGTTTAATCCCGAGTCGGAATAGCTCCTGACCGTGTTTGGCTATTTTCCGCAACTTCTTCCACACGCGTCTTGTGATTATGATATGTCGGATGGTCGATTCTGTGGTCGCCCTCATTTTTTGACGAAACAAGGTTGCAACAATTAGACACAAATACTCTTGGATAATTTGTCTTAAGCTGGTAGTGATAGATGAATCTGCAAAGTTGTCCATAGTCTATAATATCCATTAGAAAACGTCACCAAAAAGGTGTTCTATTACCAACAAATCTACGAAACGAATATCCGAAGACGTGTTCCCGACAAGATCCGCTCGGCATACTATCGAGCACGCAATGTAGGTGCAGACCAGGAAATTTATGGGCAGTCAATATGGAGGACCTTAGCGACTATTGACGGACTGGGAGATCTTAAACTATAGAAACTTTCACTAACGAGCCCTGGCCCACCACGATGAAAGCCCCCTCCACGTCGTATGTAACCTTATCCTCAATAGGCTCTGCACTAATGACCCTGACCGGCTCTAATGGCTGCAAGCGGCTTGATTCACTGCCTTCGCACCATTCTACGTTGTAAGAAAGCCTATTGTGTGGGGGATCAGGTATTCCACGAGCTGCTTCTGTGAAGTGTTCAATGGCGAGCTCCAGAGGACCGGCGGAGTACAGGCGTGGAAGAGCACCGGGCTCGGTACTTCCAGACACCAGATGTCCTTGAACTAGCTTGATGTAGTGATCAGATATATTCGACGTTGACGTCGACGCATCGCCGAAGGTCGAGCTGGAATAGGATCGTGAGATAGATTGGAGCGATTGGGACGCAGATGCGGCGAAGGATCCCGCAGCAGACGCGTTCTTTGACAGCATGAGTTCTGGCTGACTACTTTGTCGACGACAACTACTCTCTGCACGAGCATCTTCAACTGCAAAAGTTGGAACGACTAGTGTCGCCCTTTCGATAGCCCTTGCTCCACTGCTCACAGTCGACATTGAATGAGGTAAAGCTATCAGTGTGCTCTCATTAGGATTGGGATACACAATTCTCTTCCGTTTGACAAGAAGGGTATCGAGGCTCCTCTCAATTAGAGCATCCAGAATCACGTTGAATCTCCTCTCCGTGTCTTGGAGAGCGGGTAAGAGTGGCAGCCTCCATCCAGGGTAGACTCTACCATGGCATCAAGGTGTATGCATCTTTCCGTTCATTTGGATGAGATAGTTACAAATATAGCAAGCATCTTTGCTGGAGCAGACGACTCGAGACGGGAGAGGCGAAGGCTCAATCTCGTAATGGTAGAGAAGCTGGATTTCAGCATGTATTTTCGATTGGGTTACGGATCGCTTCGCTTGCTCGGCGAACCTGGTCTTCGCATCGTGTTGTTTGATCCTTAACAGGCTGCAAATCTGGTCAAGGTCCCGCTGACTGTGACCTCCCCGGAACCGTGATAATGTACCTAAAAGCGTCGGATCATGTTCGGTGGTTCCGGCTCTTTGAAAAGCCTCGGAGGGCAGGGTAACAACAACTGCCCGCATCCGCCGCGCCTTTGGAAATTTCTTCGCCGTGCGATAGAGGAATCTTACAGCTTCTTTGTATCTACCCACTTTATTGATGATAGTAAGGAGACTTTTCTTTAAGCTAGGATCCATGCTGGTGCTGGGTATAGCAGTGAGAATGGACTGAATGTTTCCAGTCTGCTTTAGATAGTGGATGCTCGCTACTAGGTCCCCGAGTTGGGCCAATGTCTGATGCTTAGTCCACATATCAGCCATTTTTATGACTTCCTTTGCTCTTTGTACAAAAACCCTCCGGAAAGGGATGTGTCATGACCTGGTTAATCTTCAGCAGATTCAAAGACTGAATTGTTTTCTGCAGGATAGTCTTGATTGACTGATTCTCTTTATTGCCACTGGCCGCAACGAACCCTAAACGGCAAAGGATGCCGTCTCGGCACATGGTGACGATGGCGCTGAAGATGTTATTCTGAATCCTTGCACTTGTATCCTGAAACTGAAACAATATTCGAAAGATTTTTTCGAAACTTCTCTTCAATTTCTGAAGAACCTGGTTGCCGTCCTTGGGATTGGTTTTGTTTACCGCTAGCAAAACTTTGAGTGATGTTGACCCTGAGTCCTCTGCGATACAAATCGCAGGAATGTGATTTGGATCATTTGTGCTAGAAAGAAACGCAAGAGTGCTACCCAATTCTTGTTCTCTGTCAAACGGAAAGCGAGTAACCATTCCGATGAGCGAGGTTATTGCTGATTAGATTATCGAACGGCCGGGCAATGACTGGTTGCAAGAGGTAAATCAGCGCAATATTTTCAGCACAATGGACTGTCGGAATAAGAGATTCACTTGAAGCCATGGTGGGGTGTCTTCAATCCATGTTCCGCTACGATTTGGGTCAGCTTCTTGCTCTTGTTATGGAAGAAGTAGCAGACTGCGCATGCCCCGCATTCCAGCTCTGGGGGCTGGGAAATTCGTTGAAATGCCAGACGAAACCGAGCAACGCAACCATTTAGAACAAATCTCGAAAGCTTGAGGCCACTCTACAATTTCTTTTTATAACGCATGTGAATGTGCTCGTTTGCAAAAGATTGATCGCACACTTCCGCGTCCCTGGTTCTAGTTTTAGTGGTTGAGCTCCGCCAGCCTCCTCTCCGTCAAACGCTCCAACCTCTGATATATCCTTTAAATTCTATTGAGAAGACAGACACGATGATGGCGGTGGCTTCAAGGCTACCAACTCTTCCCAGCAGTCCGTCTCGTCTGTCTTGCGAGCCAGTCGTCATCAACACTGCTTCCATTGAAAACGTGCCGGCGACATTGCCCTCATAGCCCGTGAAGCATCTTCGAGGCCCGTCGCAGTCAAAATCTCCACCGATAGCGCCTGCTACATCAACTACATACACCATATCATCGCCGCGAACCACTACCACCAAACCAACAGCAGCAGCGGCAGGAAGCAATCCATCACGCACTATCGCGGTGCTAAAGACTGATCTCCGCATCACCGACTGGCGATGCGGTGCCCAGATGCACGCGAAGATCGAATGCAAGCGCTTCATTTCGAACGTCAACAAGAAGCCCATCGACTTGCAGCTCACGTTCACGACGGCTCTGACGCGCGCCTCTCCAACCATCGAGCCTGCCCTGACCAAATTTGTCAAGCTAGTGCACTGTTATCAGCACGATGCGGGCCCAATAGTGAGCGTCGGCTCGAGGAGTGGAGGCTTGCCCTTCTGCCTGGTAGCGCTGATGGCAGCGAACCTCATGTTCGTCTCGGACAACGCATCAGAAAGGCTCTGGGGACGTTGAGTGTGAAGTGCATAGCCTGCGACAATGATCGGAAGTGCGAGAGGAAGATCGGCAGGCAGAAGTGCAGGACTGCGAGAGGATGCTTCAGAAGCTCGTTAAGTAGGATATTTACTCCTCAGACACTCCGCTCGAGTTATTGCTCAAGGTGCTGAAGTGGAACAGAACTTGCAGCAACTGTCAAAGCTCAATAGAATTTACATATGTTGCGGCATGGAAGGAGGGTATCATGGAGATACTACCTTCGCCAAAGCTAGTCGTCGAACAGGCGATCGCCGATAGCGCGCCGAACAAGCCTCAGAATCTACCGAAGGCTGGAGCGAGCCTGCCTCTTGTCACAACTCCGACAAGAAGAAGGACCACGTTCTCGTGTAGATCCATGCCCTGCCAAGTCCACAGGCCTCACCAGACGCCTCGACAAACCTGGACATTGATCCGGCACCTTACTGGCCAAAAGCCTATGACACGAGCCCATTTGAGGTCCTCGCATACGCTAACCGCTTCATCAGACCTACACTCTTGTACAAGCTGATCGATGCCAAGATCAGGAAGTCTCTAAATACCCAGACCCTGTACGACGGATATATGTGCGCCTACGAAGTCGCGGGCAATAACAGCTATGTCAAGATCGGTTACACCACGCGCTCAGTGATGGACCGACATGATGAGTGGTCGTTCGACTGCCATAGGCAGACCAAGTCGGTTTACCTTCCTCCTGCTACCGCTACCGCTGACACCCCAAGCGGTGCAGCAGCAACAACATCAGCAGCGAGACCAGTAGCAGTAGCGGCAGCCGTACTCGTCCCGCATGCGTGCCGCATCGAGACCCTTTGCCACGCTGAGCTCGACCACCGCCTTATCAGGATGTACTGCAATGCGTGCTCGAAGTAGCATATTGAGTGGTTTGACGTCACGGCTGCGGAAGTCACGGCGGTCATCCAGGAATGGTCAAGGTGGATGGCCACACGGCCGTACGAGCTGCTACCGCCGAGGGACAGCCGCAAATGGGCAGTCACGGCAGGCGAGCTGCAACGGACTTCGAAGATCGAGCAGTTCATCCGGGGGCTTGCGGTGGTGCCTGCTTTTTCGTGAAGGGAGGGTCAAGGGGGCTTCTCTGCCTCTGATCTCTTGTCCATTTCATCGGAAATGGTTCCTCAAGGCTTCTCTGGTGAACCGCAACCGCGGTGTGCGCCTCCCTGTTCGGGCACTCAGGGACAAAGGCGAAGACTACGCGCAGCCGCACACACACCGATCATTGACGAATTCTGAAAGCCACGAGCCTAGACCAGGGAACGAGGTAGTTGATTGTTGAATGTGAATACATTGTTGCTGATACCCAAGGTATGCGTGACTCGACTTGGTATCCTTGTCCATTTTGATTCGAGGCACCACTTGATGTGGCAATGTTCCATGACACAACACGCCACGGCCGTCACAAGTCCAATGACGACTTCTCAGCATTATTGTAGGCTTTGTGGCTGGCGCAAGGGCTATTCATGAGTGTAGATGGTCTTTGAAGCTTGATGAGAGTATTCATAGTGGACGAGTGCTGTAGAGCTATAAGAAAAAGAGTCTCTGCAGATTAAAAGAGGCGGCGACAGTGTAATTATAACTCTCAAGTAGCCAAGCTTCGGAGTCTTTCGGAGGGGGCTACAACACAGAATTGGTCTTGCCGATTATCATTAGAGATCATTCCTCGTTGTGCGACGTTCACCAGCATCGCACCTCTATCCTGCTCAATCTGTTCTTCCACATTCAACGCAACATCCCACGTTTGTGACACTGGAGCCTAGTTGGAAGCGAAATTATTCTATCGCACCGTCCTGCCCTTCTTAGAGCTTCAGTTGGGTTGGCCACATATCAACGATAGTGTTGCGCGTCTTCATCTCAACCTGCAAGTCTGTACATATCTGCTCAAATTTGCAGAGTGTCATGTACCTGTCAAAATATCAGTTTCATTAGACCATGATCGGAGACACAGAGATTACTCCAATAACTCTATGTGCTGGGGAATCGGGTGCCCATTTCGATCCAGTTTGCCGCTGTTTTCCCCTGGGCAAATCCAGGTATCTTCCCATCCGCTTGCCTGAGCGCGGTATTTCATTGCTGTGGTGGTTGCGACGCATTTCCACTTACTCTAGCTGTCGAGGGGTGCTTTTATCTTTGCTCAGCCATAATTATTTCAGTTGGTAACACAAGCGAACTCGATTCGGTCATCAAGAAGCCCCGCAGTGAGATCATATCACATAAAAGCTAGCCGTTGGAAAGCCGGGCCACTGTTTCTACATTGTGAAGAAACGCGAAGATAGGGCCAGAAATCGTGTTAGGAATCTCAAGGAGCTCACGGTCTACAAAAGAGGCTGAAAATATTATTCCATGACCGATTGAGGGCCTAGCCTGCTCATCATTGAACAACGCACAAGACTCCCAGTATAATAGCTCGAGTCCGAGGGGTTGACAGCTATCCTACTCACTGAGCATCATCTTGCATGGTTGAAGTGGTTCACTGTCATCATGTCATCAGCACAAGATAATGTCAATGGTTTTATCGGTTATAAGGGCAAACTACATACGTTGAATACTGGAGCGCCCATCCCGGCCATTGGCCTAGGAACATTCCAAGATCCTGACGAGCAGGAGTCCTCTGTTTACACGGCTCTCAAGTGTGGTTATCGGCACATTGATACAGCTCATAAGTAAGTCTAGCCAAATGCCATACAATGTGTGCTTTGATGACACACTTGGTTATCTTACCAAAATATAACAACTCCTAAAATAACAGCAAATAACAGCTACGGTACCGAACAGCAAGTGGGTAGAGGAGTCAAGCGTAGTGGTGTCTCCCGATCCGAAATTTTTTTGACAACGAAGCTGTGGTGTAATGCTCACCACCCAGATGATATCGAACCAGCACTAGATGCATCTTTAAGAGATCTGGACACCGATTATGTCGATTTGTATCTCATGCACTATCCTTGCTCTTTTAAACGAGGCGATGACTTCCTCCCGTTCGATTCCAGTGGTAAGATGCTCACTGATCCGACGCTATTCATTGATACCTGGAAGGCGATGGAGAAGCTTCTCGAGTCTGGGAAGACACGGGCGATCGGTGTCTCAAATTTCAGCAAGATCGAATTAGAAGTGATTTTGAAGGAGGGCAGCGTGGTAAGTTTGCTCGCGTGTCTCTGACCGCCCACGAAAGCGAGTGAGTATTAACCGCATCCTTTCCATCCCGCAGATTCCGGCAGCTCATCAGATGGAATTACATCCATACCTCCAACAGAAAATTTTTGTCGACTGGCATAAGGAGAAGGGAATACAGATAATCCAATTCAGCCCCTGTGGTAATCTTAACGACTTCTATCGAGAAGTGTCGTGGAGTAAGGGTATTGCGCAGATGACGCGACTGATTGACCATCCAATCCTAGGAGCAATAGCAAGGAAGTACAAGAAATCTCCGATCCAGGTAGCACTGGCGTGGGGCGTTGCAAATGGGCGCTCAGTCATCCCCAAAAGCACTATCGAGTGGCAGATCAAAGAGAATATAGAGTCCGACTTCCCGCTGAGTGACGAAGATATGAACAAGATTGCCGAAATGGACATTGGAGCTCGTTTCAATGACCCGAGCGCGGACTTTGGATACAAGTTGTACGTTGGTTTAGACGGGGCGGCCCCATAAATCTTGTATCGCAGCCGTGAAGTCAAGAAGTCCGCACCCTCTTGAGGAAGCGAAGGAAAGAGTAGATAGCACTCACCAGACCTACCGAAAGAGACCATTTCGAGATTGGTTCGAATAAAATTCGCCTCCCATCAGTCGCTACATGGAAATTTGAGATTCTGACAAGGCCTGTTTTTCGAGGATATTAAAAGGTCAAATTCAATGCCATACTGGTGGCAGAAAAACTCCAAGCTGACTTACACTGCTATAATCTTTTCGTTCTGTTTTTTAAAACCGGGAAGTTTTTTCTGTCGTTTCTTGGCTCCTAGCTTGTAGGGATTCTTTAGATATTGTTATCAAGTCTGGGATTTTCGACTACGTTTCGTCCCCTGCTAGATCGCTAAAGTCGAGTAGCCCTGGTATCTACAGCATCTTCCTGCGTCCGATTGATAGCACGTCCTTCGGTGGAGTCATCCCAGCCTCGCTAGAAGATCTTCTCGGAATTTTTTAGCAAATGATAGCTCTCAAAACTTACTTAAATTTAGCAAATTTGCACTTCGGGCAGCGATTCACTGAATTTTGATCAGTCTGTGGTTTATGCCGATAGAATATATACGCCGTAGCAATCGGACATGTAGGATGCTGTACTTCGAGCCTTAAAAGTTCCTCCGGCTGGCTTCGGTGCTGATCACGCCATTTACCCTAATCGCACCCTTCTCCCGGTTTCTAATCATATCAAACTCAGCAAACGATATAAGCAAGGCAATCAATCGAGATGCCTCAGTCAGCTAGGTTTGCAATCTATCCGAGCCTTGCTGATCGCATTGTGGTTATTACTGGAGGAGCAACAGGCATTGGCGCGTCGATGGTTGAAGCCTTTGCACTGCAAGGCGCCCAAACAGTCATACTCGACATACAACAGGCAGCGGCCTCCGAGTTGATAAAGAAGTTTTCCGGAGTCCTTCATTCTCCTATTTACTACCAGTGCGACGTCACAGACATCGATGGAGCTGTGAAACCAGTGGCAGCCAAAATCCTTGATCAGTTTCCCAACATTCATGCTTTGATCAACAACGCTGCCAACGATGTGCGTCAGCCGACTCTGGAGATCACAGAGGAACAATGGGACTCTGGTATGGCCGTAAACCTGCGCCATCAATTCTTCGTTACACAGGCGCTAATTCCAGGGTTAATGGCCGGCTCTGCGTCCGTGATAAATATGGGCAGCATTTCCTGGGCGACTCCAGGCATTGGTTTAGTTCCCTACATCGCGAGTAAGGCTGCGATTGTAGGACTGACAAAGACGTTGGCACACGAGTTCGGACCAAAGGGAATAAGATTCAATAGCATCATGCCTGGTGCTATTGGAACGGATCGGCAGAAGAGAGATGTCATCACCACAGAGTACGAAGCGTATGTGCTAAGTCGGCAAGCTCTGAAAAGAATCTTACATCCAGACGAGGTCGCGCGCATGGCTCTGTGGTTGACAGCGGATGACAGCTCTGCTGTCACTAATCAGAGCATCGTCGTTGACGGTGGTTGGATTTGAGTGTTTATCGCAGTGTTCTAAGAGAAGAAACATTCATCAGTTGTAAGAGCACTGGGCAGAGGAGCCTTTCTTTGTCAGCTTTGCGGTGCAAGGTAGATTTTGCAGGCGAGCAAGGGTGGATTTTCCAAGTTATAAGCAGTTACTAAGGGGGGGTGACAGCTCGAATATTGACGTATCCTAAGATTAAATTTTGTCAAGGATACGCAAGCTGCTTATCAAGGAAGGCGTATATGCTGTTGAGTTTGTGTAAATTCGCCAAAAAGAGACATACAACACGAATCAATAGTCTGAGACCCCTCAGCGGATATCACAGTCGAATTTAGAAGGATGAGATCGGGGCAAGGAACAGCTATATAAACAGCTCAGATCCCATAGGAATTGAATCAACATGGTGCTTCAGAACTGTGATCTTTGACAAGTTTAGCCGGTTTGGGGGACCAACTCTGGCTTCTTTTGCGAAATTAAGATTGCACTCAGGCAAGGATTCCGGAGCACCCGTATTTGCCCAGATAAAAGCAACGAGCGCTCAGGAAGTAGGCTAGATCGAGAGCGTTGAATTCTCACAGGCACTCTTAACTATGGAGGCAGTTGTTCGACTAAATTTATCCCTCTCAACTCTTATGACAATTTAGAGCTCTGCTGCTATAATGCTGAATATATGAACACCTTTTAGAAGAAAACAAAGATGAAGAAAAGAAAAGAAGATAATGAGTATATGTTATAGCGCCGCGAATTTGGGCAGCACTCTCGCAAGACATCTCATCTGGCATATTCAAAAGGGGCTGAAGCTGCATCCAGTACTTCTCTACCAGAACAAGGCGAAGAGAACGTCCATGTTGGAATTTCCAAGACTTCTCCAAGATTGAGTCTGGCGAAATGTTGACGATTTGGCTACACATGACTGTCTACAGGGAAAGAATACTTTCAATTTTAAGCCAACTGTCGGATCCCCAAGATCCATTTCGCGATTCACCTCAAGATTCACAACATTGACGATGTCAGCTGAAACCTCGATCTCGCAACTGTCTTTGAACCATATTTCAAACACTATGCAGAGTCCATAGACTCACAGCGCTGACCAGACAGTCTATTTTGACAGAGAGTCTCTCTTTCGGGCTAAAATCTCTGTCTCTGTCGTCCCAACGCTTTGAAGTAAGTGTTCTGTCGCTACTTTTCGTTCAGTTTCATGCCTCAATCTTTGTCTGAGCAACCATAGACCCCAAGTCAGAGATGTCAACAGCAGCAGAGAACAAGATATTGCCATGTATAAAAGTAGCCCGGGTTTCCAAATCTTAATATTCGAGTCCTCGCTTGTGCCGTTGGATTCTCGCTCGAACAACGGCGTACTAAAGAGACCTGAGACGAATGTTCCCGGGAGGAATATTGTAGCTATTAATGCAAGCATTTTCATGCTTTGCGCGTCGCTTTTAGTGGCTAATGCAATCCGATGGGATTCCTCTGCGATATTCTGGGCTGTCGCGGAATCGTTTGCAGAGATCAAGTTGAACAGCTACGAACCGAGTCAGCAGATGATCGCCAAGCAATGCCAAGGTGAACTCAAAAGGACACCAAAGGACTTCAACCATATAGACTTACAGCATTTTTCTGGGTCTGGATGCGGTACTGAATGTATTTCAAGTCAATTGTTTGCATGGCCGTACGACGTTTGATGATATGATTGATTGATAGCAGTTCGTCATTGTTTTTGACGCTTTGCTCCTCTTCCAGACACGCATGGATGAAGTGGCCGAACTCTAAGATGACTCCCAGTTTTCTGGTGTTTGACTCAATCCTGCTGCCGCAACCGCCCATTCTTGCCGACAAACTAACTAGGTCACCTCTTGCGGGGCCTTCAGGGCGGCCTACCCACTGATGATATCCAGTGCGTACTTCTACTTCCCTGATCAGCTTTTTGACTTCGCCCGCCTCAATGTCGATTTCCTGAGAGCTTAAAATAGCGCATATCAAAGCGGGTATCACCTTCGAATGAGACAGGTCTTGTATGAACTTGCGTCCGACCAAATCCTGGAGGATGTTGAGTTTGAAACGGTCTGCAATGCAAATGACACTGATGATCCCGGTTCCTGCGTTCTGAGACCAGCTGACGGCAAGCTTCGGATGATTGCAAAGGAAGTAAGCTTCTTCGCCAGTTGTCTTATTGGTAATAGAGCCTATTCCAGCGTACTGGGTTTGAACATATTTCTGAGCGAGTTGATGGCTGAATGCGGCGCACAGCTTTTCCAGAAGACAGCGATCGATATCGTTGACACATCTCTTTGTGTCACGAAGGACCCAGACTATCCGTAGCACGCATTTTCTTTTGAAATTGGTTTCAGTCTCGTGATTTACTCCATCAGTCCGGTCCAGCCATTCCAGAAGATCTTGATTATTGACTTTTCGATGTAACGTGATCATTGCTTGACGTACAGTCTCTTCCCAGATCTCAGAAACGCTGAAGTCCTTGCGTACAGAAAAACTGAACTGCTCCCAAACATTTTGTGTGTCGCTGAGGTAATGGTGAAGAGAGGACATCTCATAAATTATGAGAAAGAGCACCTTAACATAAGGCAGGACCACCTTACGTACCGGAAATTCCCGCTAGATGTTAGCAAAGGAATAGGGCTTTCTTTCCATCCGTCACCTGGTTTGACCCGTGGATGCGGTGTAATGCTCAAGGGATATTTCTTGGAAAGAAACTGCACAAGTGGAATTGAGTGAGCGCACCCAGATACCAATTGAAAGGTTACTCAAAACGGTATTTTAGATGGTCTTTTGACATGCTGTGGTGCGAGGTCAACCTGAGCCTTCTATATAGGCAAACCGCTATTGGCTCTGGTCAACCAGTATATTGCCCCGCATGCATCGTCGCCTCACGTTTTCTGACCGCTGTAGCCCAGTCGTGGCAACGCCTTCTCCAAACGAGCCCCATAGTAAGCTTAAGCCAGTTTGAACACGGGCTGAGCTGCTGTAAGCTAGGAAAAGCGCAGCTTGAGCTAGCGTGATTCAAAATTGATGGTGTCAAGTGATCGTAGTTTTTGAAATCAGGCTCAAGAGTTTGCAGGGATCCATTATCCCATGTTTCCACTAGAACAGAAGGGAGCCCAGGCCTCGGATGCTTGAAGCGCGGTAATACTTGCCTTTAGCGAACTAATAGCAAAGCTTGAAATGGCCAACTTGTTGGTGTCATTGAGCGCGCATGATTCGGGCTCAGCTAAGATGGTCCAAACTACAATCTCAAACAGACAATGAGCATTAGCACTGCGAAGTTTGCAGGAGAGTAAATTTTTCACACATTGTCGACGTTTCTAAGTATTTACCTTCTCTCTGTGCCCCCTCTTCCTCACATTTCTCTTGCACGTCTCTTTCACTATCGCCAACAGCTTGCTACTCTGCATCAAGCCAAACCATATGAGAAATACCAAGATGGTGGTCGGAATTGTGATCGCCCAGTATACCCAAAATCGACTTCCAATGACGGTGGGCTGATCCCACTGCAACGATGGCACGGCAAACAGGGCCGCAACGAACGTCGCGGGCAGGAAACCCATGGTCATGATCGCGATTGTCTTCATACTGGTGCTGTCATGCATAGCGGCTTTTGCGAGATCAATGTTCGCTTGAGCATCCCCTCGGGCGAGGAGGTTGAAGAGCTAGGTAATACTTAGCTAATGTTCTCTAAATTCCAGCACATCTGAAGGAATCATACCACGGTGAGCTGGTTATGGGCTCGATCCTTGACAAAGTTCACGTATCCAAACCTCTCCTCCACTTGTGGACGTAGTATCCTCCCGAGGTTTTTGATCTCCACATCCTGCCGTATAATGGAGTCAATTCCTTGCAGGTTTGCAGTTAAATTGGGGCTTAGAAATGCATCGACAACGCTTCTTAGGAGCTGTAGATGCTGTACCATATCTGCTAAGCCGACAAGCACGCTGCTTGCCGATCTTGACTGATCTGACAATCGAGCAAGTGTTTCTTCGGCATTCTCGGTATGATGCTGGGGCGTATCGATATAGAAATGACTGAAGCCAGTGTACTGTTCTGTTAGTCCTATCCGTCTATGCTGTTCTCTCAAAAATTCATCTGTGTAGGTCATCATTTCTATTGCTACCGCCACAGCCAAGAAAAGCGGATGGCCTGCGAGGCTGCTATAGCGTTCGATATGGGCATGAACGGATGGATAGGTAACTCGACCTCTTGGGCTGTTGCGGGAGATCAAGACGGCATTCGTGGCAAGAGTAGCAGATTCGTATGACCAAAGCATCCAGTATGCTTGAGAGTTCATGTAGAAACTTGACGGCGCATCATTGGATGAACATGAGGAGAGTTGGAAGTAACCAGGCACATTGTGGTGGAACATGTATATCATGTATGGGTCCAGACGAAAGGAATGGCATATTTCCCGGAGCATAGGAGCTGTAGATCCAATTCCGATATCTCTCCGATAATGTATGCGTACAAGTTTTGTTGATATTTCGTCCAAGGGAGAAGGTGAAGGCTTGATGAAAGCTCGCAACTCCACATTGTTGAGAACTTTGTCTTCGAAGATTGTTTGAGCATGATCAGTCCGTGAGGATTTTATGTGAATCACTTCGTATCGATCGGCATTTGTTCGAGGAGGCAGATCATCGAGTATTGATTCTGCCTCAGCCCGTAGAAGGTCCATACAACTTGACTATATACAAAAATGTAATTCTAAGATACCGGATGTAAGGTTGTGGCTCGCAAAGACTGTGCAAATGAATGATAGCCATAGCGAGGCTGAGAAAGAATCGTGCCGACCACGGTGTTAAGACACGCGTGACGCGTGACGCGTCTGGGGCCAAAGCGCACGGTTTACACTAAATCTAAACTGTACTTGGTACACCTGTTCCTTTCCATCCAATATCCAACGCCACTATTGCGGGAAAAAACAAGAGGGCGGGGCTCTGATTTAGTGAGCTAGATCGCAAAAATCTCCATTGTATATCCATCTTCTCTTCCATGGATTTGCTGGACATCTTGCGCATTAACTTTATAGCACTACAAGATCACTGCTGACAAAGCACATCGCATGCCATTCCTGTGGCTGCCCTATATATAGTACCGAGCATGCCAAGTCGCCCGGCTTGGATTTCTGGTCTTCTAGCCCAATGGTCAGCGGCTTTTATGCTTGTTAGCTTAGCCAGGTGCTTAGCCGTGACAAGCAGCAAAAGTGCTTGATGGCGGGGTGCCAATTTGGCTGCACGAAAGACATTTCTACAGCATGTTGCCACGTCTGATGTCTGCCGTGAGCTAGGATCACAGATTTGGGACTTTCTTCCCTGGGTAAATAACCTCAGTTCCCACAGTCAGGCCTCGGAGCTTGCAGGGATCCATCATCTGTTGTCCTCGCGGATCCTACCTATCTTCAGGACTCTCCTGGTTGGATGGAGCCTACTTGCTTTTGGCTAATTGATCGCACACGAAAGTTGGGAATGTCGAGTGGCGCATACTGCTACTCTGCGTTTTACAACCCGCGGCGATTTGCTGCCATCGTTGTCGAACCCGCCCAACACTCCTTGCTCCGAGGTGAGCATGAGATTGCCACTATGCTCGTCCCAAAGCGCTCGCCAAATGGTGACTTGGAGCTGACTCCTCTCAACGATGGTGATCCCCCTCCATATGCCATTCGCTCGCATACGTGGGGAGACGAGAGCAGAGAAGTCACTTTTGAAGATATAGTCGAAGGCACAGGCCAAGACAAGGATGATTTAAGAAAAGCAAGTTCTGTGGCGAGCAAGCGGCTGGAGATGACATTTTTGGGTGGACAGCTGTCGAATCAACAGAGATCCATGGCAAACTACAGACGGCCATACAGTCGCTCAAATTTCATGACCGGTCTCACGTTCTATATCGTATGGGTACCAGCAAGGGGGAGAACCGCCACTAGGATCGCCTCTAATACCTAAGTACTATCCGCTGTATCAGATGACGGGCTTGTCTACCTTTGAACGTATATTTAAGAAGTGAATATTATCCACGTTCTACACATCCCCTTTGTCGAAATGAGCATTGCCAATGGACGCTGGGTGACAGGAAGGGTCATCCGCCGATGATGGTTTCCACGATTCTGCGCAAGTGGAAAACCCCGGACCGAGTTTATAAATCCGCAGATAATGCCGCGGGCTTCTATTTCTCGCCAATCTGCCACGCTGAAACTCCGAACCCAAACTTCCGAGGTGAATTATATAAAATCGCGATTACGAGATGGCCAAGCATAAAAATTTGTTGATTTTCCTCGTCCGCATCTTCAACATCGACACAAGTCTTCCTGTCCTTTCCTATCGTTCTTATCATGGCCGTCCTTCCCAAACCCGCTGTCTCCGACGACGAAGTCCCTCAGCGAGTCAAGAACTTCTCCCGGATCCAATCTCTTCTCCTCCGCACGCGCCTCGACGACGATGTCTGCAACCAGAACTACGCCGGCAACGGCACGGACGACGACCCCTACATTGTCGACTACCTACACAACGACCGCCAAGACGCCATGAATTTTTCCAGGGGGCGAAAGTGGGCCATCGCCATCCTCCAATCCCTATCCACGTTTGCGGTGACCTTTGCCAGCTCCGTGTACGTCAGCGGCATCGAGGGCGTCATGCAGCGCTTCCACGTGTCCGAGCAGGTGGCCACGCTGGGCTTGTCGCTCTTCGTGTTGGGCTTCGCCGTGGGACCGCTGATCTGGGCGCCTCTGTCGGAGGTGTACGGGCGCAAGTCCATCTTTGTGATTTCGTACACGGCGTACACAGCGTTCAGCGTGGCGGCGGCGTGCGCGCCCAACATCACGGCCTTGCTGGTTCTTCGCTTCTTTGCAAGCGCGTTTGGTTCGTCGTCGATGACGAATACCGGGGGCGTCATCGCCGACATGTTCAGCAGGGCGGAGCGCGGACTGGCGACGGGATTGTTTGTCACGGCTCCCTTCCTGGGGCCTGCACTTGGTAGGTAGTGGATGTCCTTCGTCCATCCTGCCATTTTCGCCATTATTGCCCTTGTACACTTGCTGATTCTCATCTATTTTTTTCTCAGGGCCCCTTGTCGGTGGCTTTCTTGGCGAGACCGAGGGCTGGCGCTGGATTCTTGGCTTGGTTGCTATACTGGGCGGTGTGATCTGGATTGCCACGACGCTGACCACCCGCGAAACATACGCGCCGTTCATTCTGCGATGTCGAGCCAAGGCCCTCTCCCAGATTACAAGAAGCGTATATGTGTCCCGGCTCGACGCGGGACAGCCGCCCAAGACACTCTCACAGGAGCTCTCGGTCTCTCTCACGCGCCCCTGGATCCTTCTGTTTCGCGAGCCCATCGTCCTGCTGACGTCGCTGTACATCTCCATCGTCTACGGAACCCTGTACATGTTCTTTACCGGGTTTCCCATCGTCTTCCAAGTTACTCGAGGCTGGAGTCAGGGTATCGCTGGACTTCCGTTTATCGGCGTCGCCATTGGCGTCTGTCTTGCCACGCTGGCAGCCGGTGTGGACAACAAGCGCTACGTGCGCCTATGTGCGGCGGCCGAGGCAGAGGGATACGTAGTCGAGCCAGAAGCCAGACTGAGTACGGCCATGGCAGGCTCTATCGTCCTTCCGATTGGTCTGTTTCTGTTTGCGTGGACGACGTATCCGTCGGTGCACTGGATCGTGCCCATTATTGGCGCCATGTTCTTCTCGTGTGGCCTTGTCATGGTCTTCATCTCGCTGATTAGCTATCTGGTTGACTCGTGTACGTTTGGATCCTTGCCTCGTGATCGTCTGCAGCAATGCCCATGCTCACCTGTGTACAGATGTTGTCTATGCTGCTTCTGTGATGGCGGCCAACTCGATGCTTCGGTCCTTGTTCGGCACCGCGTTTCCGCTGTTTACCACCCGAATGTACGAGAATCTCGGAAACCAATGGGCGAGCTCCATTCCTGCGTTCCTGGTGCTTGGGTGCCTGCCTTTCCCAGTTCTGTTCCACAAGTACGGTCCGCAGATACGCTCCAAGTGCAAATATGCTTCCGAAGCAGCAAATGTGCTGGAGATGATGCGTCGTCGGCACATCGTCGTGATTGGAGGCGAGCCTAGTGGGCCAGAGAAAGAGGCTGAATAGGCTGTTAAGTGGAGGCTGGTCCTGAAAGTATTTTTGACCCTCCTTAACACGTTATAGAGCGCGTGCGTGGGAACTTTAGAGATGGATAGAAAGTATGCAAAGTGTGGATGCAATATTATGGTATAGATAGGTTTCTTTCTTTTCATTATCATTCTCTTATTTTCTTCTCAGTTCCTTGCAGATAGAAAACTCAGGTCAATTGGACTTGAGCTACTCAGCCATAAATTTCTCATATTAGTCTAAAAGATGGCTGCTGCAATGGCCCAGGTTGTATCATTGCAACCGAACGACGGGAAAGTTGCAGGGTGGAAAGGATGAATCGACAAGGTTTGAGTGCTAATAGATTCCCACATGGTCAACATTACCCCAGATAATGCATGTGCCTCCGTGCCGCCCGTTCTTAGAAAACCCATTTCAATATCGACCATCAAAATCCAGTTGCCCAGTCTGCCACTCATCCAAGAAATCAAATCCTAGGAAGTCCACATCGAACAACGGACTATTCTCACACTGCTCCAATTGAGACGAAACTGCGCTGGCCTGTGTGTGCGGCGAAGCGTGCACATCCGCCATGCTGTTGTCTTGTGACTGCGACTGCGGAGGTACTTGACCAAGAATGTTGGGCGGAACCAAGTACAGATTTTTTTTGGCAAGAATCTCTTCAAAAATCGGCAGTGCTCTTTTCAGGGCGGGAATTTCTCTTCCCTGGGTGAGAACAAGCATTATCTGGCTGATGGATATTCGAGCCATGGAACGGACAAGGTCTGTCTCGACTGGATCGAGGGCCGATTCGATGTGTAGAGCGAGCAGCGCAGTTATTGTGGTTACGCTAACAAGGCCACGGTTAGTTTCATTGGTGCTTTCGAAAGAGCGTGTCTGAAAAATGGGGAAATGAGAAGAAATAGACGGCACCCACAAAGACATGGGAAAGTCCTGAAGGGTACCGCTTGCCAACACCCTCATGGCAATCGTGTCCAACTCCAGAATAGCAGACCGAAGCCGCTGTCTGGCCCACTCGCTCCAGTCCGCATGTTGGGACTGCTGCCAACAGCGTCGTATCAGACGACACAAGATGCACTCAAACCTGTAGCTCATGGCTTGTGTGTTCAGATAGTACACATCAGTTCCAGTATTCTCACCCACTTGCATCTTGGCAGCGAGAGACTTGCGCCATATATCGAGTGGATGCATCATTTGGCGAGGATCCTGCTGTGTCTTGTTTGTCACAATGGACAGACAATTTCCGACTAAATAGAGTCAGTCATGCTTGTGGTATCAGCTACAGATTGAAAATAAAAAGAAAAAGGAAAAGAAAAAGGAATAAGAACAAAAAATGAGCAGAACCACTACGCACATATTCGAGACAGCTCGCATTGGACAACAGGCAAGGCTTTTTGCTGAGGCGTGACCGCCGATAGCAAGCCGGATGATGCTCCTGAGACATCCTCCACTTCCCAGTCATCTTCCGTCCTAGGCTTGATCGCGGAGCTGTTTTCGAGTAGTCGCGAGCGTCTGGTATTGACAAAGACGTGGAAAACGTCGAAGGACTACGTGGCTATACTAAGCACAAAGCAGGAAGAACAGAACACGGTGAGGACAAGAGGGACATACATAGAGAGCCCACCAGATCCTTCTGTATAACTTCAAGACTTTGCGGGGTTTGTTTTCTCGAATACACTTATCGGAGAGTCCGCAGGCAGTTAGTACCCACAACATGTCATAGGTGTCATAGTCTAGGTAGGAAACTCACGTCTCACGTAGGTTAAGCTTGGTGGTAAGACGAATCGCATTGTGGAACCAGTAGCCAAAATCCCGGTCGGTGGGGTGGTCGAGAATCACCATGCACAAGATGATGGATCCCTGCAGCATCAACAACGGGTCATCTTCGGCGGCAAAGTCGTGGAGCAGCTTGGCCTTGGAAAAGAATGACGCTTGCGCAGCCGAGCGGCTGGTAAAGCCGCAGGCGGATAGTACATCTGCTGGCGCATGGAGACTGGCTGGCGTCAATAGGACGTGGAGCAGGAACAGCGAGCAGTCGCCGGATTGATAGCCGCGAATGAAATCAGCTCTGTTGATCACGGGAACAAAGGGGTGGACGTGATCAAAGTATGTCTTAATGAGGGCATCTCTGTTGATTTTGTCTATAAGCAGAGCAAAGACGAAGACCCAAAGAAGATGGAGGATGGAGAATTTAAGGTTGTCTTACAAGTAGCGCGGAGGAGGTAGATCAAAGACACCCTTCTTGACAAGATGTTCATTGTCAATGTCGTCCAATTGGGGTAGCTTGGTCCATAAACAGTTCCGAGGAGTAGAGCTGTCTTCTCGCCTGGGACAGTAGGGGATACTGGAAGTAGTGTGGTGTCGACTGGATTCTGTAGTTTCTTTTACGGCGTCGTTTAGGATATTGAGGTAGAGCAGATCTGGCTCAGTCTGACGTAGGCTTTGGCAGTCCAGGGGATCGGAAGGGGAAGGTTGCTTTGATTGTTTTGATCGTTTTGATTGACGGTATTGGTTAAATTGATCGGATTGATCAGATTGACTAGATTGACTAGATTGATTGAGACTGTCTGACTGGCCACTATTGGATGCAGCCGGTATGCCTGTAGTCTGGCAATGGTTAGTGGGAATTCTGAAGGATCGCTGAAGGGCAGAAAAGGCGGAGAAGAGAAGCAGCTGAGGCAGTGCCAATCATCTTAAGCATACTCGTACGTGGCTGGGAATCGGTAAAACATGTGTTACCTTCCTATGAGCCCCATCTATGTTAGCACGCGATGAACCATGAACCATGAACCGTCCTCTCAGTAATCAACTCACCTGGTTCGAACCTTACGGACCGGTAGTACGCAGTCTTTGACACACTGCCTGCTGGTACAGCTGTTGCAAGGGAGGCCAATCTTGGCGGCATCGCACTTGACCTTGCGTACACGGCAGGGCACACATGCCTTGTTGGCTTTGAGGGCACGTTTTCCGGTTTCTCTCGCCCTCTGTGGCTCGCTACCGGGGGCAGTATTATTCATCAAAAGGGTTGGAGCGTTTATTGTAGCCTAAAATGGCGTGGACGATCATGGCATAAAAGGGCTTTGGCGGTGGAGTGAGGCCATTTTCCTTTATGTTTGGAAATTTCGGCGTTTGGACTTCAGGTCAGCCCGGAAGTTTGTATATTCCCGAGTCTAGGCCCACTGTTACGACCCAGACCATGGTAACGCCGAGCCGAGGGGATTGAGATCATGGCACGCCTTGCCCGAAGTAGATGTCACGTGAGATCAGATGTCTACTCTTTCTCAATCTGTACTCATTCGTAGACTGTCGGCTTTGTGGTCCTGCTCCGATAGTCAAATGTCTGTATCACGTACTCCTGTATCTTATCTTACGCAGGCTGTAAAATGAGACCAAGATCAGCCAATCACGTATCTGGGCTAGCAAGGCATCCCAGCTAGCATATCTTCCAAATTACTCCAAATTAACCGGTACCTACCTATATCTACGAACCGTGACACCTGGCCCTGATGGGGAAATCTACATGCATTCGAGATGGTCGACGTGAACGCCAAAATCAATGGCGATGCTTCTGCTTTTGACATCATTATTGTTGGCGCTGGGACCGCCGGATGCGTACTTGCAAACAGACTGAGCGAGGATCCGAAGCTGCAAATTCTGGTAATAGAAGCGGGATCCAATTGTAATGATGATCCTAGAGTCAGAACCCCAGGTCGCTCTGGAGAATGTTTGGGAAACAGCGGGCTGGATTGGCAGTTCGTGACGGAGCCACAGAAGCATCTTAACGGCCGCACATTATCGCATCCTCGAGGAAAGCTGGTAGGCGGAAGCAGCGCCATCAACTCCCATGCACTCATCTTTCCGTCTCGTGCATGGCTCGATGCTTGGGCAGACTTTGGAAATAATGGTTGGGATGCGGACGAGATGGTTCCATATTATCACAAGTTCTACAGTACTTCGAAAATATCTCAAGAGGTAGTGAGAGATCTTCAATTAGAGGCAGACGATCGAGCTGGACAGCAACTCCATGGGCCAGTAAAAGTATCCTTTCCATACGCCACAGATCGACTGACGCAGGTATGGGTCGATACGTTCGACAAAGCCGGACATCGCATCTATGATGATGTTCTCACTGGATCAAAGGGCGTCGGAGGTTTAATTATACCTGGCGTGGCGGCAAATGGTGAAAGGAGTCACGCTGGAGTAGCGTATCTCAGCCTAGCACTAAGCAGGAGTAACGTGACGTTATTGGAAGAGACAGTCGTCGAGCGGGTAATCTTTGATCAGCAGCCTACAT
Source organism: Bathelium albidoporum (assembly GCA_021031095.1). NCBI lineage: Eukaryota > Fungi > Ascomycota > Dothideomycetes > Trypetheliales > Trypetheliaceae > Bathelium > Bathelium albidoporum. Next base: position 116,300 of record JAGFVP010000042.1, read on the forward strand.
CGGACGTCGTTGCGGCTGGGGTACAATGCCGCTCGACTGGTACACAAAAGATCTTTCGTGCTCGAATGGAAGTTATCCTATGTGCTGGTACTTTCCAATCGCCTCAGATCCTTCAAATCTCAGGTATTGGCGATCTGAAGCTTTTGAGTTCCTTAGGCATTTCACTCGTCGTTGAAAATCCCTTTGTCGGAGAGAATTTGCAGGACCATCCTAATTGTGGACCATCATACGAAGTCAATGAAGGAATACCGACCTTGGACGATGCAGGAAATCCTGCTGTAAAGCAACAAGCGAAGGAACAATATGAGCGGGATAAAACTGGTCGTCTAGCAAAAGCCGGTTGCCACACTTTCGGTTACTCATCCCTGGAGATGTTCGGCTCTACAATAGATACCGATGAGTTGCTGCATATAGTGGACCAACACATCACCTCTGCAATACATGAGTCTCCAGGTGATCGCTTGCCCTCTCAGAGTCTCCAAGACTCGTTCATCCGGAAGATGATAGCAGATCCTGACGAAGCCACTGCAACTATCTACCTGACGGCCATACAGCGGAATCTCGATCAATCGGAAGAGAAGCGGAAGGCAATCCTCCAACCTGGCAACTACATTAGCTTGATTGCAATGCTATCACATCCATTCTCTCGCGGCAGCGTGCACATACAGTCTACTGACCCGACAATGAAGCCAATTGTGGATTTCCAGTACTTGAGCCACGAGCTCGACGTACAAGTCTTCGGCCGTCACTTGATGGACTTTGAGAATCTCGTCCAGCTAGAGCCATTAGCTTCGTGCCTAAAGCCAGGCGGACAAAGATTACCCAAGACATTCCCTGAGAAGATCGAAAGTGTGGAGCAGGCGGCAAAGATGATAAGGCAATGTGCGGGGACAAACTACCATCCCACTTCGACATGTCCGATGATGTCCAAGGAGTTGGGCGGTGTAGTCAATGATCGATTAGTTGTCCATGGGACAAAAAACTTGAGAGTCTGTGATGCTAGCATCTTCCCGTTGATTCCGAGGGGTAATGTCCTTTCGAGCGTATATGCTTGTGCAGAGAGAGGGGCGGATCTCATCAAGCAAGACCTCAAATCCGCAGGCTTGGTCACAGAAGCCTAACGCAAGCCATTTTCCTCACGAGTCGTACTCTACTGCGTCTCAATACATCCCAGAATAAAAAACTCAGGTTGGTCCGTCTTGGTATCGAGTACGTTTATCAGCGCAAAGCTACGGTTTCCGAGTCCCTGAACGAGATCTTGATACTCCTTCGCGCGCCCAGTACCATCTTTAAGCGCATTGCCTACTGTGACCGTCGCCTCTGTGAGCGGTGTGAAGTCGCCTATCGAGATTCCAAAGGCCTCGGGAATCCTGAGCACGAACCCTGCTCATCCAAGAGCTAGCCCAGACTTATGACACGCGCATGACATGGAGATAGCTCTGTGACACTCATAAATGATGACCATACGTGTGGAAGACGCGAGAACGATAAAAGCGCATCAGACCCAGGTGATGATAGATTGAGTTCGCGAAGGACAAGGCTGCTGATCTCTGCCACAGCCATCGTATTCTATGCCTACTTATAGAATACTGAGCGTAATTCAATCGCTCTGTGGTCTGTAAAGGGCGGCGTGTCAACTGATAAGCGGGGTTAGAGTAATCTAGTAGATTAGCACGCATTGAGGATAAGATTTTCTTGCTTGACAAATTGATATTACAGTATATATATATTTTACTTCATTATAGGCGCCGTATGGTTGCGTAGTGTAGCGGTTATCACTCCGGAGTATGTGATCTAGCACACGCTTATTCATGGAATGATGTTAATCAAATTTTAGTTCTGATCATATCGGACTTTTCCGGCAACCCCGGTTCGATTCCGGGCGCGACCTCAGGCGTTCGAAATTTATTTTTGCCCTCGTAAACAGGTAGACTCCTTTGGTTATCAAAAGGTAGCATCGCTATCTCTAGAGAGCTGTTCGCTTAGAATCAGCTAGTCATTTTTAACGAATGATTCTCGAGCTCGCCTGTCCTGCCCACTGAGAATTTGGCAGAACACGTGGTACTCAGACTCTCTAAAACTGTCATTGATGTCCAGAGTAAAGAGATGGTCATAGGCTACCTAAATACCTAGGTCTATTTCTTATGCAGGCTCATCTGCGACTGAAATGCTGGAGCCGGCTGAGTTGCAGAGCTTATAGCAGATTTAATTAAGAAAAGACTCATCACAATACACAATACGTTGTTCACGCTAAGTAAATTCTTGTCTATGGAGCTTCTCGGAAATTTCATTCATTTTACAATCTCCAACTCCCGTGTCATCCCACTTACGGAATTGCGATCAGTATAGTATCAATCATTAAGCCGGAATAGAAGTCTACTTCGTTACAGCAAAAGCCTCAGAATATCTAATGCTGCTTTTGGATATGTAGATGCGGAACGGCGAGGGACCAGACACTTTGAAAGCCAATACTGAAGATTACGATCATCTCCTATTATTTATATGACACAGGTAACGATTTAGGCTCGAATGATCAAATCAGCCACCTGTTCCGCCATTGCGTACAGCGTACTTTGCGGATGACCCCCAACGGGTATGGGAATCACACTTGCATCTGCTACTCTCAGGCCCTTCACCCCTTTGACCCGGCATTCCGTGTCCGTGACGCTGCCCATGGCTGCTGTTCCTCCTGAGTGAGCGTGCGCTATGCCAGTCTTCTGGATGCGATCATCAATCGCCGAATCCGCTGCGCCCGCGGTCAGTGGTTGAAACGATATGCCTTCGATATGTGGAGGAGACTCGGCCTCGACAACATCGCGAAGCGCTAATGACCCAAGCGTAGCTTTAAGGACCTGGCGGGTGGCCCACACGAGCGCCCGTTTGTCCGTCGGTGTGGAATAGTAGTTTGGATCAATGAGCGGAGGATCTTGGGAGTCAGCGGAAGCGATGGTGACCTTTCCTCGAGAGGTTGGTAGCAAAAGCATTGAAGAAGTCGCTATATGGCTGCCGTCATTGGGAATTCCGGGAATACCAGCCGGGGTGTACATTGTTAATTGCTCTATATGAGAACTGGTGCCTTGCAGAAGCGAATACTCAGAAGCATCGTCCTCCCCGGCCCCTTTCATAGAGGATGAATACAGGACATCCCTTGGAACTGTCTCATTGACTACCCAATCACAAGGGAGGCCTTTGAAGAAAGCTGGATTAGTGAGTTTTGGGCTACCGATGGCAAGTCCCTCAGACGGGTTTCGAAGTTTGAACGCAAGGATCAAGGCGAAATGGTCGTGGAGATTTTGACCAACCTGCGGTGCTGCATATATCTCGGGTATCTTATACTCCTCTAAAACATCCCGTGGTCCGATACCGGACAACATCAAGATCTGAGGTGTTCGAAAAGAGCCAGCGCAGAGGATAACTTCCTTTCGCGCTACAAATCGACGACCGTCCGCCAGCAGCACACCAGATGCAGTTCTGTCGCGGAATTCCACCCGATGCACCGCTGCATTGGTAAGGACATCAACAGCTTTGAGATCGTACGCCAGGTGTGAAGGCTGACGCAGGCCTTGATTCGAATTTTCGTGAAATTCCGAGATACCTGCAGTCCGGCCAGAGTGCGAGCTCGCGGACGCGCCAAGTTCCGACCAGGCAGCGTGGACACGATCGCGAAGTGGGTATCGACGATTCGGATCGCTGCCTTGAATCGAGACGATATGTATTGGACCGGTAAAACCGTGCTCGGAAGGGTTTGCGCTGGCATCGAAGAAGCTCTCGGATTTGCGAAACCATGGAAGCATCCCTTCGTAGCTCCAGCGCTTGTCTCCAACTACTTTTGCCCACTGGTCGTAGTCAGCCGCATCTCCACGTAACCATCCTCCATAGTTAATAGTGCTACCACCCCCAAGCGCTTTTCCAGCGTTCAGTGTGTGGACACGCCCGCCAGTCGTTGACTGAGGCACAGTCTTGTAAGCATAATCCAGTTCTGAACCGAGAAGTGCAAAGCCCCCAAGGATAGTGACGACGTTAGGGTTCCCTGTTGGATCTGAACCAGCTTCGAGGAGCAGTACTTTGGGTTTCTTGTCACTTTGACACAGGCGAGAAGCAATCAGACACCCAGTGAGCCCGCCACCCACCACGATATAGTCGTACAGGGAATCCTCCATTCGGGTTCGATGTCGCAGCTTCTTTCGTCTCTAATATGTATGAAAAAAGTTTTTTCCACAGACAACGGCTTAAACAAGGCACATATGATAAGAGCGGAGACAGAAACAAGTGCGAGGATACCGGTGAAGAACGCTGTGACATACCAGGAATGCTATTCCTTGAAGACGTCGGTAAGCCAACAACGCTATCGGCTATTGGTGTGACCATCTTACGCTTCGTATAATCCATTGAGGCGCAGCACAGCGCGCCTTATCCAGCTTCATCTCGCTTCGCAATCGCAGCGATATATCTTTACAGTCATGGGGAATTGAGAAAGAAAGTGGGTTTTTCCCCTAGGTTGAATCATTTGCCTAGAAGATTGCACGAGAGTAGATTGGCTGAAAGACTTGGAAACTTTCAGTGCTGACAGAAAGTTCCTGTGAGTGTTGCTAAGTCCTGTTGTTGGTCACCAGGGTACAATATGCCCTGGCCCCGGCCCTAGGCTTTAGGGATAACACCAGTCAAATTACGAACACATAGAGCGTCACTACTTGTGACCATACCTATCCTAGCTTTCGTTAAGGGATACACGATAATGAGTGCGCGGTATGTTAGTGTCATGCAGAGGAAGCGTTAGATGGCATGCTGGAGGACAACAGCAATTTATCACCTGCTTGCCAACTCGATTTGGCACTACAAATGGCCTTGTCCCTGCGCTAGTTTTGGAACGTGTACAGGTACACATGCCAGTCCCTAACTAAAGGGCAGCAAGGTCCAGTCGGTTATCGAGACAAGCAGCATGGCTCCTGTAGAGGTGTCCCTCTTACAATTTGTTTTCCGTGAACTAGCATTGCTGGCTCTTATATCGGAATGGAATAACTCTTCTGCTGCGTGGCCGCAGGAATCGAACTGACAACATTCGAGTAGTTCAGACGGTGATCAAGACTTGGGACGATGATAGGTTCATTGGTCAGAGTGCTATAGGCCTCCGCTAGATCTTATCGGAGTATTTTCGTCCGCTCCGAATTCATTGGGTGAAGTCAAGGTTAAATTCGGCTTTTGCTATTACAGACATGTTCGTTTTCGGCTTCTCGAATTGAGCAGTTTGATTACATGGCACACCTTGAACATAGGAGGCCAGTTCAAGTTTCGACATCCTTTTAGAGTATAGTATCTGTATTGTGTGGTGAAGAGGCTCCAGGCTCAGAATTCAGATGGACCTCAGTAAAGATTTGACGGTCAGTGTGAATTGCGTAAGTCTTTGCAGCTCGTTCCAACACGTTTTTCTCTCATATTCCTAACTTCAAAACATCTCTTGATGAATGGTTCTGGTTCTTTTGGCTTCGCGGTTCGATAATGGAAAGGGTCGACACTTAGTAAGGTGGTAATTGAAATGCGCTTTCCGTATTTATCTTTAGAGTGGTATACAAATAATATGATACAGTAATTCTTTTCGTGCACTGGGTGTCCAGATGGATTTTTTGCCCTTCTTTCAGGATGGACCCTAATGGGTATCGTTGTTAAGGTAGACGTCTCTTATTGGTGTTTCGCCATTGCAGCTTTGACCTCCTTCGCAACATCTGCACGCTCGACTGGCTTTTCGTCGAAATCGCCGCCAGGTCCTAGCAACGATTTGAGAATTGTGCCCATGTCGAGCTTGATTCCGTCTGCTTTAAGTCGTTGTACTCGCTCACTGACGACCTTACTAATCTCGTCCTCCCCAATTGTCTGAACACCACCGAGGTACTCTTCCATTACAGCAGTCTGAGCCTCCTCTTTTTCGCGTAAATCTGCTCTTCCTGCGCTCTGAAATTCCTCGCCCGCTATCTTCGAAGCGGCTGCACGTTTCCGCAACAGCGACACGAGCTGCATGTCGGACTTAATCGGCGACGGAGTCTTTGCCGCATTGGTAACTTCGGCTAGCAAGGCTCTCAGGACATTCAGGCGATTGGTGTCTTTAGCTTTCATTGCGGTCTTAAGATCGGAACGAAGCTTGAGGAGCAAAGGCGGAGCCGGAGCAGTTGCAGGCGTCGAGTAGAGGCATCGTGGATAGGCGCGTCGCAAATATGGAGTCTTGGGGCGGGCAGCGCAGGACATTTTTAGAATTGGATGTCTCTGCTTTGAGGGATTGCACTGAGAATTGACCGAGGATGAATGTGTTATAGAATGTGCTATAAAAACACGCTTGAGCAGGGATCTGGCCAGGGTTCCAGTGAGGTCCGGGGAGCTGCTGCACGCGACTTTTCCCGCGCGACAATGACAATAACGTTTTGCTTCACACAATAGAACGGCAACGTTCCTATTGTCTCTCCTCGACAATCACAAGCTCAACCTCGCTCGCCGACCTTCATGTCAGCTCTCTCCATGAAGAGCCGGTACACCTTGGTCCACCTCGAGCGCATCTGCCCCATCTCAGTACCAATTTTTCGAGCAACGACATCTTTCTCAACGCAGTGATTATACTTGCAGCACTTCTCTTTGCCTATCTTCGTTCTACCTATAATGGCGGCCGTTGCGGGTCCTCAAACACCCCAACGCCTACCGGGTGGTTATGTGCATACTCCAGCGACAACTCGACAGCAGCCAGCATCCACCCAAAAGCCACACATCTTTCGGCAAACCTCAGCACTTGCACCTCAGAGATCGTTATACAATGCATCTAATCAGGCTGGTCCTGTGGTGGCGAGCCAACAATCGGCAGGTCCGGTCTCGAGCTCGACTATACCACAGCTGAGCCCAATCCAACGTGCTCAAAAGACAGTCAACGAAACCCTATCGCAGGAAGCTAGATTTCTCGAACTCGATCAATATGTCACTCGTAAGCTCCGCACTACCTCTTCACCATATAGGCTGACGCGTTCACAGAAGGTATTTCATCGGAGTACGACATCATGGGACCAAACACTGCCTGGGCACCGTTCCAGAAAACAGCCACCTATGACATTCCAGATACCGTTCTGGAACAGTACAATCTTGCACAAATGTCTACGAAGATGGGGTTATTCCCAGAGTTGGGTCATGTCTGGATCACCATCGACAATGCTTTCTACTTTTGGGACTACAAGAGCCCCAACGCGACAATCAGTGGCTACGAGGGACTGACAAACAACATTACCGCGGTGAAGCTTGTTAAGCCTCGGGCGAACGTCTTCAAGCCTCACATCAAATACATACTCGTTATCGCTACAACTGTGGAAATTATGGTTCTGGGTGTTGCGCCGGCTGATGGACCGGAGGGCGCATCCAAATTTGACCTTACTGAGACGGGCATGAGCATGTCTATTCGCGGCATCCCGGTCAGCTTCATTGTCTCATCAAGCAAAAACGGTCGAATCTTCTTTGGAGGCGACTCGAGCAACGAGGTTTACGAACTCTTGTATCAGGCGCAAGTCGGCTGGTTTAAAAGCAACGTCAGCAAAATTAGCCACACTACCACCGGCTTCAGAAAGATCATGCCCTCTATATCTTTTGGGGCGAGCACACCTCAGGAGAGAATAAAGCAGATGGTCATTGATGACTCTAGAGACCTCCTTTATACCCTATCAACCCAGTCAAACATCCGTGTCTTTCACATCAAAACTTTCAACGTTCTTGAGCTTGTTCTCGGCAAATCTCGCTCACAAATCACAAGCAACCTTACTCACATGGTGCCACGAAATTCGGATCTGCTGCAGCCAGCTCAATTTGAGATTGCTTCCATCAGTCCTATCCCCGCTAATGAAGCGTCTCGTCTCACCTTACAGGCAACCACGACGACGGGCTGTCGGATCTTCTTCAGCGCTACTTCCGGCTATTCGTATTACTCTCAAAATCAAGCTAATCCACCAACCAGCATGCAAGTCCATCACGTCAAGTTTCCACCACCTGAAACTCCTCCCTTGCGCTCTCCGCGACCAGCGTTAATGACAGCAGGTGGTTTTAGTCAGCAATCCTCCAGTCTTGATGTCAGCTCAAAGGCTCTTATCAAGACTCATCATGCCTACCGCTTCTGCCCGGGCTTTAACCTATGTTTCTATCGCTTGAATCTTCAAGTCGAAAACGATCAGCTCTTTTTATCAGCCCCCGAATCCGGACGCATCGCCCTTGGAAAGGATAGTTCTCAGGTCACTAAATATCCGGAACTCGGCGTCTACTTGCCATTGGGTGGCAATGTCCAGGATGTTGGTCTCCTAACTCCTCCGTTTGCCGCTGCTTCTGCACCTCCGGGTTTTGGCAATGAGATGGCCGTCCAGTTCGATCAGCCAGTGACAGAGATCGCAGTTCTCACCAGCGGCGGCGTTCACGTCTTACGCCGACGTCGCTTAGTCGACATCTTTGCAACGGCTATCCGCAATGGAGGCGGAGAAGAAGGTCTTGATGGTCAGGTAAAGAAGTTCTCGGCACTTTATGGTCGCAGCGAAACCATGGCTACTGCCCTTGCCGTTGCATGTGGCCAAGGTGTCGATACCTCTGATCTGCACGTGTCCACTATCACGGATCCCGACATTCTGGAGTTTGCGCGCAAAATTTATGTGGAATTCGGCACAGGAGCAAGAGTTAACGATATTGGCATGCTCGATCACAGCACTCTCTCTGTTGAGAACGTAGAACCCTCGTCTCGTCATAAAGGCCTGTCTCTGTACTTGGAAAGGCTGACACGATCAATTTGGAAAGCACCTGTCATTAGGGAGACCATAGCTCCGACTGGAGGCGTGAAATTTGAGCCACCACTTTCGATCGCGAGGTTGCGGGAGATCCAAAAGGATGTCAACAAACTCTCGGAGTTCCTGGGCAAGAATAAGTCTTTCATCGAGGGACTCTCAGGACCAGAAGCTTTGCGGCATGTCACGTCACGTGTGGAGGAAGTGGCGCTGCAGGGCGAGCACCAAGCAATGCATTCCATGTCGCGACTCATCGAAAATGTCATCGAGGGTATTGCTTTCGTGCTTGTGCTATTCAATGAACGCACTGATGAGGTCATCCTCTCCTTGCCTGAGGCTGTCAGACGGGAAACAAAGGCGCTCACTTTCGAGGCACTATTTTGTTCTCCAGCTGGCAAGGACATTGCCAAGGAGCTAGTCAAGGCGATCGTAAATCGCAATATTGCTGCTGGTTCAAACGTTGATACCATCGCAGAAGCTCTCCGACGTAGCTGCGGCAGTTTCTGCAGTGCCGATGACGTGGTTATTTTCAAAGCTCAAGAAATGCTGAAAAGGGCACTAGAAGCAGGCGCAAATAGTGAACGCGGACGTGCTTCGTTGAATGAGAGCCTGAAATTGTTTCAAAAAGTCGCTGGTGCTCTCACAATGGAGCAAATGCAGTCGATCATCGAGCAATACATTCACTTGGAATTTTTCGCAGGTAAGTCATATACGATGCATCTCACTCTGAATGTGCTAAGAAATTGTACAGGCGCGATTCAATTGTGCTTGGATGTTGCGAAAGCATTGGATCCGAGCAACCGCGCTCTTGCGTGGATTGAGCAAGGATGTCCAGATATGGTAGGTTGACTGCAAGCGACATTACTTTCTCCACTAATCTCTGCGCAGGATGCGAAAAAAGATCTTTATGACGGACGTACAAAGTATTACGAGCTTGTTCACAAAGTCATTCAGGCTGTCGATCAAGTTTCTGCAAATGATCCGGGGTATGTTGACGGACAATTCACTGCGATTGGAAGAAGAAAGAGCGAGGCATATGATGTCATCAATGAGTCCGAGGATGAAGTCTTTCAAACAAATCTTTACGATTGGTATCTTAGCCAGGGCTGGAGCGAACGACTTCTGGAAATCAGATCACCATTTGTTGTAAAATATCTGGAACGGCGGTCCCGCGAAGAACGAGACAAGGCCGACCTGCTCTGGAACTATCACGCCCGTCGGAGAGAATTCTGGGAAGCCGCGCAAGTCCAGCTGAATCTCGCCAAGAGCGATTTTGACATTCCACTGGATTCCAGAATCGAATATCTGGCTCGAGCAAGGACGAATGCATCCACTGGTATGGGGAGCAGTGTCTCGAAACATGGCACGCCAGGATTGACCAGGCAGGAGCTTCTGCGCGAAGCTGGCGACTTGATTGACATTGCTGACATCCAATCCGACCTTATTCAGGCGCTGCGGTCCGATTCGCGGTTTGAAGCTGAACGCAGGAGCGTAGTCCTCAAAGATTTAGAGGGCAAGATAGTGGACGTCGATAGGCTCTACAACACCTACATCGACCCAGCAGGATACTACGACATCGCGCTCCAGGCCTTTGTGTGTGCCAACTACCGCAACAAGACCGACATTGCCTCAACCTGGCAGAACCTGATCGATCGCGAGCACTCCGCCGCTGTGGCCGACAAGAACGTGCAGCCTTGGGAGCGCGTAGCAGAAACAGTCCGGACGATCGGCCGCAAACTCTTACGATCCGAATGGGTCTTCAGTCCGAGTAAGTCTTCTCCTATGAACTCATACTCATTTGCAACCTTCCGTATCTCGCCTCTGACATTCCGAATGCAGGCTTCCTCCTCCCGCTCCTCCTTCGTTACTCCTTCGAGCAGCAACGCGGCGTCGGCGCCCCGCACTGGGTTCTTGCCATCTTCCTCGACCTCGACATCTCTCGCGAGACGCTCTTCGAGATCCTTGAGCTGCAATACTATGGCGACGAGGCGCCCTTCCACGGGCGAAACCGTCGGTACATTGCGACCGAAATCATCTATTTAGCGCGCGTCTGGTTCGATGAGACGCGCCGTGCTCCAGATGGCGTATGTGGTGGTGCGGAGAGTGCACAGAGGGTAGCAGAGCTGTTGCGCGTTGTGAGGCAAGCAAGCGTGCTAGGAGAGCGGGAGGATGAGGAGTGTGATGTGCTGAGAAGTGAGCTGGAAGCTGCACTTCGTTGAACTGGGTGGTGGAGCAAGAGTAGAGTGATTTGGAAATTTCCGTGTTTAATGCATATTGAAGCGCTGTCGAGCGTGTCGTCTCCAGAAGCAGGGCGTTATACCACGGGTGAGAGGCTTTACCTGCAGGTGCTTTTAGTGAAGATCGCCACCCAATATGTGCGAATTGGGTGAATCTGTGTAAGAAGCCATGAAAAATGTGTAAAAGTATTAATACATTTCGAGAGATAAATAAAGATCGCAACCATTATCACATGACTAGTAGGTACACAGGTGACGATGCAATTTTTCCAGCGATGACTTGGTACATCGAAGGGCAGGCGCGCCCGATTTCAGCTAAAGCAATCTACACCATCGTACGCTTCTTTTACGCGGAGACTTCTTCCATCCATCGCATTCAATATCCCATCTACTGATCCATCTGTGAAAATATACGACTTCTGGCCTTTTGTCATCCTCGTTTGAGACCTTCAAGAATGGCGACCTCCATCTTCTCGCGCAAACTGGATCTGCTGTACCTTACCTTCTTCATGATCCACATACCTGTGATGCTGCGTAAATGATCCCAGCACGAGGTAACTCATGGATCCATGTCATGCTGATTAGGGGTTCATGCGTAGTTGTTGATCTCGCACCTTTGTATCCCGCATCGATCAAGCCTGCTATCGTCACCCAGATAAGGTCGTGGTATATCACCACGTACAGAGACCAATTTTTTCTCAAGCCACCGTAAGTCTTGTGGTAAAAATATTTCATCGTATGCTTCATCGAGTGTGTCTTCCAACCACTTCACTTTCTCCTTGTACCTTGTACTGTACGCGCAATCGATGAGAAGCCAGAGCAGAGTTTTCCGATGCTGTCTCCCGACCTTCAGCAGAGACGCTGCCTTTGTATTGAGGTGCACGATTTTGGTTGCTGACTTTATCCATACACATCAGAGCATGGTTCAACACATATACTTGGATGGAAGCGATTTATCACATGCCCCTAAGTGGCTGGGCCGTTGGAGGGCTCTTGAGAGGTAACCGCATCGTCCCCAAAGGCATTCACCTCGAAGACTCATTTCCTGCAATTTAGATGACCCCAGAGTGCCCCTGCACCTTCTCCCCTTCGCAGTACAGACAGGAATGACCACGTTAACCTGTATCGCGGATTATCTCAGCTGGAGCAGCTTCTCGAATGCGGAGAAGTTGGAGCTTGGCAAGCTTTATGTACCGTACTTGGTCTTGTGTGAGTACTAGCCTGTGCACCCATCGAACTGTTTCACTTGGAGCGAGTGGAGCGTACAAACAGCCATGACCAAGTACGCTAATAATCTGTCCCAGCTGTCTTCATGGGCGTAGATATGTTTAACCGGCTGGACCGTAGGCTTGGACTTGCGGCCAGCGGAACGGGTGATCGTGTCAAGAGAGCGTGATAAAGGCTCACCACTGAAGATTGACCGACCGACACAGAGGATTGGATGCCACGCCAGACCACCATATTACCAAACCTCGCTAGTTGCTTGGCGATGCCGCAAAGTTCTGATATGATGCTCCAACTCTGATTCCGCTATCTTCCACTAAACTTATAATTCGTCGACACGAAATTCATCGAAATTGTCAGGCGCTGACCTACCAGATCTTAATTCATTTGATCCGTTGGAGCTTTTGGGCGAAGTGCTTGCATGAATGTTCCTGCATTTTCGGCCATCTTTACAACCCTAGAAGTTTCAAGACTGTAGGAGATATCGCAATTGACAACGTTAGTTACTACATGACCCCCACTCTCGTAGTTCAGTTCCAAAACAGAGTTCAGTAAACGACAGGGGCGACCGGAAAGCTCATATCCCTTATCTCGGCATCAGAGTGGGCATACGTTCCTGGATCATAGGTATGTTAGCGTAAAGCACTGCGAAAGCAGTGTTATTGACCTGTCCTACATACCTTGGAATACAACTGGCTGAAGAGGGGAAAGCTCATCAGAACTGCAGCATGCGTATGAAAAACTGTCATGAGCGTTTTCAGGTAACTGATGCAGGCAGTCATCCGTCTAAAAATATACGTACATGTTGTAGACATAGATTTTATTAAAAAAAAAAAAATTTGTTGTTCAGCAAACCTTCCCCGACCGGCGGCACATTGCTCGTGTGAACTCTCAAGGGAATGTTTCTGCCACTCAGATCTCAATGCTGGACTGCGGTAGTGTCAGAATGAGCTCCACAGTAATCCGCATATAAAGAGGTATCTTCGGCAAAGTAGCTACCAGCACGAATTTCCAGGCCGAGCGGCGCTTGTACAGGACGCTTAAAAGTAGACGAAGCTTATAACTATCTTAATTCTATATCAACAATCATATATGCCATTTTCGAAGTTGAGATTGTCGACGTGACATTTGGGCAGCAGGCGAACCAGCACTGCTTTCGAGACTGGACAGATTAAGGTATCTGAGCAAACCTCCGACCGCCGATCTGGATTGTCATTGGTGGGCTTGGCTGAGATACGCCGCCAAGATTTCTGTCCATGTAGACAAACTCAGTGACGTCACTTTCCCCAGCTGCACGCCTCGACCTCCAAAAAATGCCACTTGAGGTCCCGAAAAATAAATTTAAAAAACCTGTCATGAGATGAAAAGTCAACCTCGGAATTTTAAGCTCATTTTAGATTCTTTGTGAAGCGCTCACTTCGATGAGTCTACCTTCGCAGTCTGTGTCTAACCAGACTAATGGTTGCTGAGGAATTTCAGTGAGAAACAGGAAAGAGGCGAGATTTGTATGGCATTGGGGTGATTTGTTAGGCAAAAAATGAAAGTCGGAATTTTCAAAAAATTTTCATATCGCTGAAGAGAAAACACGGGCTTGAGTTCACCTTCGCGGTTTGACAAGTAAATAAAATGTGCTTATGGAGATACAAGTACTGAAAGATAGAGCGTATCGTACTTTGGATGGGCCTTCAGGAGCTGCCGCACCGTTCCCGCTAGGCAAAAAATTTGAAGGAAATACAACATCATGGATAGTCTCAGGCACCGCCCTTTTCACCCGCTCCTCGCCTCCCCTTATGCGAAGCTCAGGGTGCGCAGTCTAAGCCGTTCTATGTAGGACTTGAGCTTTTCAAAGCAGTTTGCGGCTTTCAGTGGTACAATATTTGGGATGGTATAAGTTTTGGCCATATTTGCCCAGCATATAGGTTAGAGCGCTGTAACTTTTAGAATAGTACGTTTCCAGAGTGGTATTCTATTCTAACCAGTACAAGTCTTTTCAACCACCATAATCCCGGCCGCCATTACCAAGCTATAATCGATATACTATAACTATCGGGAGTAGCACCTGAGAAAGCCATACCGCTTGTACTGGTATTCAATTACGGATCTACAGGTTCTATTCAGAGTTTATTTTTTTTTAACGTTGTCTCCACTGGCTAGAAACTTGCCGAAGCGTTAGAAAAACCGATGTAGATAAAAAATCTTTCTGAAGATCTGCTTGCAGATCTCCGGTGCGAGGTACAACAGCGACTTGACTGAGCGTGAGTTACCTCGCTCGTGCCGACCCCTGTGGACTTTGGGTCGAGAGAACTCACCATATACTGTATGTACCTGACACTAGTATACATCGCTGTCCAGTCACATCGCCTACGTGCCCTTGCAACTCCCTTGGGCTGCCTCGAGCATGCATTTGCTGTATCTCAATGCCAGACAGCGGCCTCTGAGCCGCTCCACGTCCACGCAGCAGTAGTGATTGAGGTGAATAAGGTTAAACCATGCAGGACGCATCATAAGTTGTATCGAAGATGCCAGCACTGCAAAGAGCGGAGGATCAAGGTAGGCAGAACCGGTCACGGGAGGTGTTTCCAACACTGCGGCCTACAAATGCGTGGACAAGCGGTCTCGTAGCCGTATAGCCTCGGTGCGAGTGCCCGCCTTCATTGGTCTTGAAATGATATACAATCGATCCAGGGGTAATATTTGCCTATGCTGGTCAATCGCTTGGCAGACGAGGGTCTGTATCCGTTTGACTTGACGACAAGACTTCCACAAGGTTCCCAAGCTTGTGGCCAGAGTAAAGTTCGATTGCGAATCCGGATCGGAAGTCTTGTGTGTTACAAACTTAATGGACAGGTCCGCAATCATGACAGTCCGTCTTCTGCATGATCGTCAAACGGCCAATGCTGAAGGACCACCCTCCTCTCCTCCTCCGTCTCGCCTTCCAGTACCTCATCCTTGACTCTTATATTCTCGGCCACAACGTGATCAAACATGTCGAGTGGTACCCAACCATCAGTGCTGACGCCAATCCTATTTCGAAGCATTTCCAGTTTCTCGTCTATATTGTCCTGAGCGGCACTGATGTGGAGGCATTCGGCGATTTCTGCTTCCGAAAGCGATATGGGACATGGCACCATCCTCCCTGTAGCTTCTGACATAAGCATGTTCCATTCGGCGGTCGCTTCGATAAGTGCTGCTTTGAGTAGGACGTTATTTCCCTGCCATGGTGCACTGGCATTGGAACAAAGACGCTGTTTCAAGGTGGTGGATGGGAGCCTCAAAGCTTTGTAGTGATCGTTGTTGAACTTATGAGCCCCAGCAAAGCAATAAAAGTGGAGGTGGCGTCGACGATAGCGCTCAGTTTCCTCTTGCCGCTCCACTTCCGGCAACATCGAGAGGCTTTTAGTTACGGTGGGCTTCTTCAATCGCCTCGAGTCTTCGTCGCCGAAGTTTGCGAAACAATCTGGTACACCAGCCTGAAGGAACAGGGGAACTGCGGAGCAGTGTTGCCAATCAATAAGACTGGAGATCCGAAGATCTTCGTCCACGAATATATTTCGAGGGTTGACATCAGGGTGTCGAATAGTTGGCTTGAGAAGATATTGATGCTCTAGAGCGGAAGGTACGAGATGTGGGGTGATCTGCAAATATCTCTCAAGCGAGGTAATGTGCTCTACTGGGTCAGCTTTCTGGTAGTCGGTGAATTCTCTGTATTCTCGTGCAGGAAACCTCGGGTAGCCATGGGTTTTGAGCCAGGCCAACTCCTTTTCGGCTCCATGTCGAAGGAATTGCTCCGCCGTATCAACTAGTTTCGATTAGCAGATACGTATGGCTGGAAGGATGGGACTAACACGGTCCGCTAAGCATTTGCATTCGATTGCGTCGATCCAGCCACCATCGCTGCTCGACCGACGGCCCGACGCAGAAGTCGGTGCCGGGAATGTCTTTGGTTTGGATCGAAGGGTCCAGGTCGCTCTTGTAGAAGATACTTCCTGATGCTGGGAGTTGGATTGAAAAAAGAGTTTGTTCAATCTGCGAGAGTCGCCCAATAAGTTTAGCTCTATCCAGGTCAGGAAGCGAGAACCATCGATTTCCAAGTTCTGTCCCGCAAGCTTTCTCCATGATGATGTATTCGGCCCCAACGGGGTTCTCCTGTGTCGTGGAGTAATCCAGCACAGTTGGGACCGGAACGCCATGAATCTTGACTAGACCCAGGGTCGCAACCTCGCTGGCGACGGTGAACCGGCTGGGGAATGCCACAGGATAAGGAAGTCTGGCGACGAGCTCCTCACCGTTCGTCATAGTGATCAGGAATGTCCGGTTGAAACCACCTTCGGCGAGCTTCTTGAAGACAGCAACATCTCTGGCCGTCTTATTGATGGCCTTGGCTGCTACCTCCTGTAATCCATGGATGTTAAAGGACAGGATACGCTCTTCTAACCGCAGAGGCTCATTGTAACTTAAAGCAATGTTAGAAACTCACAAGTCACCAGGAATGTAACTTACAGCCAGCGGCCACTGGTGTAGCGGAAATAGTCATGGGTACCATGTACGATCCGGGAGGAGCTGAGCAAAGCGGGCTTCGCTGGATCTTGCTGGAGGTCTGTGTTGTTTGAATGGTAGCTTACAAGGGATTGGCGCTGTGCCGCTACCTTCGCAGAGCGGTGCTGGATCACGCTTCGAAAGGTGCGAAGCCATTCGTACATTTTCCTCCGAGGCGACAAGTATACTCCCACCATCAGATAGCGAGTTCCATGGCCATATCGCAGAGCGAACGGCGTGTATACAAGACAGGTATGGGTGACTATTCCGCGTGGCACTCAGGAAGCAAGCCAGATCGAGAGAGTTGAATTTTCATAGGCGCTCTGTAGTATGGAGGTAATCAACCGCTCCGAAGCATCAATCTCGTAGCGATCTCCGGAACAGTTTTTGAGAGGGCATGTGTAATCAGCGAATATGGCTTGAGCCGACACAGAGCCATAATCCGGTCGGGCATTCTCGCCCTTTTCTGTCACGTTACGACGGTAGTGCATTGCCTACCCACGAAGACTTTCATTATGGACTACCTGACTACAGCAAAGATTCTATGCACAGCAATGCACGAGGTGGGTACCCGACGCAAACTACTGGATCATTGCAAGCTAAATAACGAAGAATCAGCAGGAGTTGGCATCGTAAGTAGAAAGCAATGTACATGCAAGGTCACCGAATCCTAACCACTGATTGTCTTTGCGATCTCAGTTGCCTTTTCAGTTGCGCCTAATGGTTTGGCATCAGCTTAGAGCAATGAGCGATTCGTCAGAGGAGAGTTGCGGGAGTCTCTATGTCGATACCATACATGACCTGTCAAGTTCGAACTATTCTAGCGCCCAGCAGGTCGAGCATGACTCTCTTTAAGCATCGAGAAAACTATTGTTTTCTACTTGAAGCGCTGAGACATGCCGCCAGACCTGGCATGATATGGGAAGCGAAAAGGCTACAACATGATGGCTATTTCCGCTTCTCTTTCGGCACCGGAAGGAACTCCTTGCCACGTGCATGGTTGCTTGGAAATTCGATCCCGTCTGCAGACCGCATAGCTCTAAAGTAGCGTTGTGATTTGTTGGTTGGTTGTTGGTGGCCATCGGCTTCGGGGCCGGTGGCGTGCTGATTCGTTGTCGTGCCGTTGAGCGACCAAATCAGACATCTGTATATTTTTATGAGGCGATTCAAGAATCAACGGAGCTCGGCACCCACGCTCAAGCCATCTCGTTGGAGGCTCGGCCGTCATTCCACTGACTTATTGCTCAAAGCCATGATTTTTGGCGACCGAAGAAACAAGTCCAAAGCCAGTGCAATATGGCCTGGAACAGATTGAACAGCAGAAACATAGATTGATGCGCATGGTAAGATGGAATACCGAAATTTTCTTAAGCTTGAATCTCAGGTTCGCACAAGGACATTTGGCTATGCTGAAATAGTGTTAACAAGACGCTTTCCAGGTTCACTAGAGTAAGGCATAGCAGCTTCGCCGCGAAGAAGACACATTGTCAAACGCAACTTAACAATGATTCCGGCCGAATTCCCGACCGTAAACCACTTTAACCTAATCAAGCCTTGGTCAGCCGTTTCAAGAATCTTAAGATGGCTTAGGGATGTTGTTGCCTCGTAATGTGAAGCGCCGTCCTTTCGGTTCTGCTGACCACAATACTTCTGCATTTGTATAATCTAATTTCGAACTGCTCTCGCGTCTGATGGCCTGGACCGGATTTGATCAGTGAGGGCGCCGCTGTAGGATCCCTAGGCAACATGCTGAATTCTCCGATCAATGTATCTCTTGTCAGCAGCGGCCTAGCTGACGCGCCCCCCTCACGTGTTGGCATCGGACTTCCAAGAACATGCCTACAGAGCGCTGTGGGTACCAGATTCGATGCTCAACTCTGCAGCTTCTCGTTGACGAAGTTATCGAGGTTTCCCCATTTACAAGCCGTGTGTTAAGACGATTTGGAAGCACCTGGTAAAGTTTATGGATATCGAGCTTGAATTGTAAGATTGCTCAACGCGAGAAGGCTCACCTTTTAGATCCAACAGATCTGAGCAGGGAAATGCAGGGACGAGCCGCGTTTGATCCATCAAGTGCTCAGCTGCTTCGAGTTGGCCTCGCCTAGGGTAATCATCTCACCTTCGAATTCCGGGCAACAACGTGGGTATCGCTAAGCACGATTGTTTGCCCTGTAGCCCTAAGCCTGTCGACATGCAGCTATATTATCCGCGTATCCTGTCAGAAAGTCTGTTTCTTTTCGTCTCTGTTTTTCACCAGACTTGTTGACGGTCATTGAACTTGGCTGTCGTCCCTTCGTTTTCCATAGTCCTCGTTGTTTTGCGGTACCAGTCACTCTTTTCGAGCTCAGAATCTTGGTCCAGCAAAAGCCTTCCTTCAATCGCTACATACTATATTCATTTCTCTATAACTTGAAAGTCTACTCAGCAAAAATGCTGGTTACATTCTTTATATTAAGCTATGCGGGTCTTGCTCTTGCAGCACCCCAATTGCAGCCAAGACACCCTATAACTGCCGACGACGCTCTTAGCAGTGCAACCCCTACCATCCCCAGTCTGACAGGGCTTGTGAACACCAGAATCACTGTCGTCCCAACTCCAACCAGCATCTCCCCGGACGGCTCCTGCGGCGGCAATACTGGCTATACCTGCGCCGGCTCCACCTTCGGCCAATGCTGCAGCATCTACGGCACCTGCGGCGACACAGACGCTTACTGCGGCGCCAACTGCGACATCCGGTCTGGGAAATGCGGCGCCCAACTCGCGACGGGCTCCCCAGCACACCACTCGACCAACTCTACTCGCAAAGCCACAACCGTCATGATCACGCAAACCCACACGCACACGCACACGCACAGCCAGACCTTCCCGCTATTCTCTACCTCCGCGGCCTTGAGCGACACCATCCTCCCACTGCCCTCCATCCAGCCCGGCGGACCGCTCATCCCCGTTGTCAACTCCACCAACGCTAGCACCACCCTTGCCACTCTGACCGTCCCGCTCTTCCACCCTGCCCGCGGCGGACCCTCGGTGACGACGCTCACCGTCACGGAGAAGGCTGGTGCAGCGGGGACGGGGATCCCGCCACCGCCAGTGCCTCCACAGGGAGGTTCGGGCCGGGGAGGAAGTTCGGAGGGGAGGGAGTTGGCGGGCTATTGGCGGAGTTTAGTGCGGTGGCTGGAGCGGTATGCGGTGGGCGGGGCTGCGGTGTTGGAAGAGGGACGGCGGGGAACGTAGGGTAGGGAGGGGAGTATGGCGGGGTGTTGCTTAGATTATATGCAGGGGTATGGGTAGCGGGTTTGGAGTGAGTTGGAGAACTCGGATGAACGTGTATGGAGTTTGTTGTTGATGAGGTGGTCCCTGCTTATGGTAGTGGTGGATATGTGTTGGTAGTAAACGTTAGGAGATTCTTTCAGTTTCTTATTCAGTTTCCATTCTATGTTAGATATTTATCCCCAAGGACAGCTTTTGCATCTCACGGCAGAATTGCAACTTTATACTGCTCACTCACCAATCATTGTGAAATCGTAAGCCTGTGAATTCTTTGATTTTAGGTACTTCATTATGTTCGTCAGAAAGTCTAGATACTTTGGCAGTCACAACCACTTTACTATTTACCAGCCGTGATTTCATTAAATCCCGATCACTCTCCCATTCCACCGCTTTCGATTGCGACCTTTGCAGGAACAAGCAGCCACCCTCGGAACATTTTAGATACCAGCCTTCACCTTGAACGCATTGATCAGCCCACTCGTGCTCGAATCGTGCGCTGTCGATTCGCCAGGCTGGTCGAGCTCTGCTTGAATCTTCTCTACAATCTCGTGAGTCCCTAATTCAAGCCAAGAGTTCCAAGACGCTAGGAAGAATGGGCGACTTACTGGCTAACACCTTGCCCAACTCGACACCCCACTGGTCAAAGCTGTTGATGTTCCACACCGCGCCCTCGGTGAAGGTGAGGTGTTCGTAGTAGACAATGAGCGCACCGAGCGTGGCGGGCGTGATCTTCTGAGCGAGGATCGAAGTTGTTGGCCGATTACCAAGGAAAGTCTTGTGCGGGATGAGCCCGTCGGGGGCGCCTTCGGCTTTGACCTCTTCAGGCGTCTTGCCGACCATAAGGGCTTCGGCTTGGGCGAAGAAGTTGGAAGCGAGCATTCTGTGTGAGATTAGCACCATAGAATTCTTTCGTCCCTATGAAGTGAAACTTGGATTAGGAGGCCTACTTTTGGTGCTTGTTGTTTTGGACGGGGTTGTGGCTTTCGGCGGCAAGGATGAAGTCGGTGGGGATGAGCTTGGTGCCTTGGTGGAGAAGCTGGTAAAAGGAGTGCTGGGCGTTGGTGGCGGGCTCGCCGAAGAGGATGGGGCCGGTAGTATATTTGACATACTCGCCGCTGCGGGTGATGGCTTTGCCGTTTGACTCCATGGACAATTGTTGCAGATAGGCAGGGAAGCGGTGGAGGTATTGATCGAAGCTGCTAGGCTTAGTATACTCTAACGCGGATTTTGGAAACGGATGAGCTTACGGCGAAACGAGATGTGTCTGGGCGCCAAAGAAATCGGAGTACCACACGCTCAACAGGCCTCCAATCACGGGAATATTCTGTTCGAGGGGCGTCTCCTTGAAGTGCTTGTCCATAGCATTTGCGCCAGCTAGGAACTGGTGAAAGTTGTCATATCCAATGTAGAGGGCTACACTTAGTCCGATAGCACTCCATACACTGTATCTTCCGCCAACCCAGTCAGAGAAGCCGAACATGTTCTTTTTATCAATGCCAAATTTAGTGACTTCAGATTCATTGGTAGATAGAGCGACGAAATGCTTAGCAATGTGTGCATCTTCCTTGGCGCTTTCGAGGAACCATTGCTTGGCGGTGTTTGCATTAGTCGTGGTTTCGGCGGTAGTAAAGGTTTTGGATGCAATCAGGAAGAGACTTGTTTCCGGGTCCGAGTCTTTCAATGCCTCTGCAATGTGCGTGCCGTCAATGTTGGAGACGAAGTGCAGTTTGAGGTTGGGATCACCGTAAGGCTTGAGGGCCTCCGAGACCATCACTGGGCCACTGTTATCATGTTAGAGCATTTCCTCGAGAGTAGTAGTCTGAAGTTCGCTCACAGGTCCGATCCTCCGATACCGATATTGATAATGGTGTTGATTTTCTTGCCAGTATATCCCTTCCATTCTCCACTCCGGACCTGTTCGGAGAACTCCTTCATGTGGGCCAGGACCTCATTGACACCCTCAACAACGCTCTGTCCCTCGACCTGCATTGGGTCGTTAGAGACATTGCGGAGCGCAACATGGTAGACCGCTCGCTTCTCGGTGAAGTTAATCTTTTCGCCCGCGAACATATCATCGCGCAACTGTTCGAGCTTGGCCTCCTTGGCAAGCTCAACTAGAAGCTGTAGCGTGTCTTCGGTGATGAAGTTTTTGGAAAAGTCGAACAGCGTTTCCGAGCCATCAGCGGAGTTCTTGAAGGTCCGGCTAAGCTTTTCAAAGCGCTGAGGGTCCTTTTTGAAGTAGTCCTTGAGAATGATGTTGCGACCGAGATCCTGGTGGTGCTGCTGGAGCTTGGTCCAGGCGGCCAATTCGGTTGCTTGGGCGAATCCAGGCATCCCGGTGATATTGGTATA
Source organism: Bathelium albidoporum (assembly GCA_021031095.1). Classification (NCBI taxonomy): domain Eukaryota; kingdom Fungi; phylum Ascomycota; class Dothideomycetes; order Trypetheliales; family Trypetheliaceae; genus Bathelium; species Bathelium albidoporum. The sequence goes on from JAGFVP010000042.1 coordinate 138,699, forward strand.
TGTCAATTAATCAGATTAGGGTCAGATTGGGCTCGGGAAATGGGGTCAGGAGAGGCAGTGGAAGTGGGCGGAAATGGGGGGCGCAGGAAGGTTGAGCTGGTGGGAGGTTTGGTGGGGCAACACCCCACGTCGCTTGCCAGTAGCTGACACTCCCTGCTGTCCAGCATCAGTCAGCCTGTTCATGCCATCTTTCTAAGCGCGCTGGGTGGTCGGCTCGCTTCCATGATCGACTGTGCTTCCGAGCACTATACCTTCATCCGACAAACACGCGTCACCTTGAGGCATTGCAGTGACAAGCACCCATGAGTTCATCCCATTGTGTCCACTCAAAAATTCATGTATCTACATTGGTCCGTCCTCTGTCAACACCTCTACTCCTTTTGAAGTATGCAAGCTGGCTACGATAGGCATGTGGCCCGTCGAATGGTTTGAACCATCTGAGACCTGCTTCACTAGCCAGCTATGAAACGAGTTAGCCCGCCGCACCCCAGGCCCCTGTAAACTAGCAAGTCACTATCGCCCAGAGATGTCATATCCACGTAACAAGACCATGGTTCCCGCTCAGCGAGCAACCTCATCGAAGGAAGGGTCTTTAACACTGCCTCCGGCATCGCCCAGACCAGCGACAGGTCGGTTATATGACCAGCCGGCGAATTGCTGCTGCATCGTCTGCGAGAGCATCGGTCCCTCAACATAGGAATCAGTGGGCGCTTCTGATGTAAACTCTCGGTCAAAATTCGCCGTATCCCTCTCGTCCGTCTGCGCAAAATTAGCAACGATCTCTTCGACTATCTGATGTTCTTCTCGTTACTTACCACATTCGGCTTGAAGCTTGGCTCGTATTTTCGGTCGAGGAGTTTGCGCCAATCGATACTATGGAAGAAGTGATGAGCCTTGATCTCAGCGGCCCCGTTTACGCCGAGGCGCTTGGTTGCGTCTCGGTCCAGCAACCGCGCCAAAAGGTCTCGGGCGGCTGGAGGCACAATTTCGGGTCCTGGGAAATGTAGGGGCTCCGTGAGAATCTTTCGGTACATTTCATTGGTATTTTCATCGTAGAAAGGTGGTAGTCCTGTAAGCATTTCATAAAGAAGCACTCCAAGGGTCCACCAATCGACCGTTTTGGTATAGCCGGTGCCGTGGAGAAGCTCCGGAGCCAGATATTCAGGGGTGCCACAGAAAGCTGTAATAAGTTAGCAGTGATCTAGAAGAGACTGTCTGACACTCACTGTTGGTCTTGTCTTCGTCCCTCATGTCTAATTTGCAAAGACCAAAATCGCACAATGCAATGTGACCAGTGTAATCGAGAAGAATATTCTCAGGTTTCAGGTCGCGGTAAATGACGTTGAAACCATGAAGACACTCCAACGCACAAAGGAGTTCTGCAGCATAGAATCGTGATCGATTGATATCGAAGCGCTGCTCTCTTTGCAGGTGATGGAATAATTCGCCACCGTTCACAAACGCCAAGACCAGGTAAAGCTTCTCGGGCGATTGGAACGAAAACTTGAGGGGTACTATGAAGGGATTGTTGATTTGAGCTAGTACTGATCGCTCCGCCAGAGTGTGCGCAACTTCTGATCGGGAAATAATGTGCGCCTTGCGAATCGTCTTCAGTGCGTAGATCCGATGTGTATCCTTCTTTCTGTGCGAACGTTAGAAGAGAGCAACCGTAAGATCGAAGCTTGTGAAAACTTACTGAACCTGCATGACTTTGCCAAAACTTCCCTTCCCCACGACTTTCAGCAACTCAAAGTCTTCAATCTTCAGTGACCGATGCCGGTTCTCCACGAATTTGACGCCGACTTTGATGTGACCTGAGCCGTATGCAACATCCAACCAATGCGCTCCCGCATGACCCAGTCCTCTTGCCTGTTCTGCAAACGCAACAGCTGCCTTTTCGCGATCCTTCTTGCTAAGCTTTGGATCTTCCACAAACGGTTGCACCTCTTCGAAACGCGGGTTGACCTTGCACGTGCCGATGAAAATATCCTGGTTCCTACCAGCATTTGGAGCAGCGTTGGGGTTTCGGATGTATAGCGACAGCGACAGCTCAGTCGTCCGTGAGACATCGAACTTGTACTGCGTATTGTCACCTGCCCAAACCGGGTTCTCTGGTGTGCCCGACACAGCGTTGATGAAGACCTGCTGCTTATCAAAGTCGACAAGAGCATACGGGAGGTATTTTGAGGAGTATCGACCGTGGATCGAAGGTGCTGAGTTAATGCCGCCCGCGGCCGACTGGGGACGATTTGATGCAGCATATGAGCCTGCCATACCCTGGTCCCTGGAATTGGGTCGCACTGATCCCGCAACGGAAAATCCGCCCCCACCCTGAGACATGGAACTGCCATGACGAGAACCAAAAGCCTGTTCAGCGCCTGGAGGTAAAGAAAACCCTTTGCCTTCGTGTAAAGTCACAATGAGGATACCCGGTTTCAAGGGGGGTGGCGGGGGAGCGG